>PDIP01000032.1:364441-376075 GCA_002811645.1 Corallochytrium limacisporum
ACTGCCACACAGCTGGTAGAGACGGCTCCTGCCCGCCACCCTATGGGACTGTGCACCGAAGAAACCAAAACTTCAGATGGCAAAGGAGAAGTCTGTGTGGTGTGGAACAGATAGTGCTTAGAAACAGGTCAAGGAACGTAGTAGATTACTTGTCGCAAGTGTGGCAGAAAGGTATTTAAGAGATAGCAGAGGCAGGGTATATCTGAGGTTAGTGATCATTCAGTAGACGCTGGTGCAAGTGTGTTGAATGTGTTGTTCAGAAATGTGACTTGGTTCGCCGCGAGACACTTGGAAATGTAGGGTCACAAGACCAGTGTCGAAATGTAGGTGCATATTGCAAAGAATTTATACAGTTATACGCGTTCAAAGTATTCAACATGCCGACCAAGCGGTCGCTGATCCAGCCCGGACGCATGAAGCGTCTGATGCAACTTGATGACGATGTCGGGAAGATTGCAAAGGACGGTCTTACGTATAGCACGATGGCTCTTGAAGTGTTCGCAAAGGGCCTAGTGAACGAGGCACTAGACGTTCTAAAAGCCCACGGTGGTAATACCTTAACAGCAAGCCACCTCAAGAAGGTAATCATGGCCCGAGATCGGTATGACTTTGTGACCAAGCACTGTCGGAAAGTTCCAGACGAGATCCCCGTAAAGGTCAGTGCGCGTCGCAGACAGAGTACTGCGATGGTACCAGGAAAACGGAGAGCATCTGAACGCTCCACACCGGGAGACGGTCCCTTAAGTAGTAACACGAACACTCCCACAAAAGCCTCACGGCTCTCCATTGAACACAAGACGGCAAACGTCGAGCGGGCGTCACCATCGGCGCAGCCAAGCGGGTCAGGGAGTGCTCCAGCACCACTGCCACCGCCTCAACAGCAGCAGCAGCAGCAACAACAACAACAACAACAACAACAGCCTCCTCACCCACCACAAGCACAGTACCTTCCGGGACAATATCCTCCGTACGCTCAACATCCACAGCAGCCGTACGTGGAGCACCCGCAGCAGCCCGGTCAGGCACCACATCCGTACTATGCCCAGGCTCCGCAATACTACCAACCACCTCCCAATTGTCCACCGGAGCAATTGGCCATGTACGATCAGCACAATCGCATGGTTGAAGAATGGTATGCGTACCATCAGCAGCAGGCCCAGGCTTATCACACTGCTTCCCAGGGAGGACAGCAGCCACCGCCGTCAGGACAGTACCCTCCATACCAAGGGCAGCACCATCAGCCGCAGCAGTACTACCCTCCGCCCGCAGGGACAGGGCAGCAGGCGCAGCAGGGTGGTTACCCACCGTACCAGGGACCAGCATCAGGAGGACAAGGTGCACCTCCTCCGCCGCAACAGCAGACGTCGGCCGCGGCTGATCCGTCCGCGCCTGCGCCCGAACCCAAACAAGAGGTCGTCGATGAGGAGAAGGCCGTACAGCCGACCAATGGAACTCAGCCACCACAGCGCCAGCCGACGCATCAGCAGCAAACCCCAACGTCTGCGCCAGCACAAGCACGGCAAGAAACACCACAACCACAGGGTCCTGAGGAGGATGAGGCAGCGAAGCTCGAGAAGCAGGCCCAGGAACTTGCCAAGATCACCGTCAACGCCTTAACCAAACGCCAAACGGTCAAGCAGGCTCAGGAAGATGACGACAGTGACTACGATTGAAGAACACATCATTGCAAAATCGTTGTACAATAGACATATATGTATTCATAGTAATCAACAGACATGCTAGACAGTGTCCAGACTGCCACACTGGCACTTGCAGCCACTGACAGGGCAAATGGTGTGACGGTCGAACCACTCTATGATGTGGCTCAGATGGCCTCCGTGGCGACAGTTCTGGCACCACGTGAACCACTGATCAAGATCGCTCTCGAAGGCGAGCTGCGGATTGTGGAAGCCAAGACTGGCTTTTGTGCTGAACGCGCTCATGTGCAGGAGGCAGATACAACACCGCGGCAACGGTTTGTGGCAGTGGGGGCAAGACGAAAGCTTTGTGTGCGTACAGCGACGCGGATGGCCGCCCTCCGGGAAGATTTTCGTGCCGGAACCGCCAATACCAGCACTTCCTGCAGTCTGCGATGCGCGAATTGACATGGGAGTGTAAGCGCCAGCGGACCCTACAAGCATGCCATCCTCGCTCGGCGGAGACATGCCAGTCACTACGCCTGCGCTCTGGTCACCAGCACCACCGGAAACGTTCGTAGCTCCGCCCGCGTTGGTGGCCTTCAGTGGTGGTGCAGTATAGGCTTCGGCCGCGACGCTCTTACCGCAGAACGAGCAGCGCACAAGCAACTGCGGGCTGTGGCGATTAGTCGCACCAACAGCGACATCAAGCTTGGCACGGTCCAAGAATAGCGTCCAGCGATTCAGCAGCTCACGGTACATGTCCATCCAGGTACGAACCTGAATTGACTCCAGCCAGGCCTGGTCCCTCCATTGCATGGCCAGGAGAGCCACTGTCTGAACATCACTGGTCTGATCCATGTACTGTTGCATCAGATCAATGCCTTCCTGTGCCCATCCGGTAAGCATGAGCCCAGTCAGATTACCAGCCTTTATATACTTGGCCTGCTCCTTGAACATCCACAGTGCCAACTTCCGGTCATCCAAGAAACGAACAGCAATCCCAATGCGATCGGCAAGGTGAATGTTATCGTCCTCTAGCACATCCGCGAACTTGGCATCCTCACAGGTTAGGAAAGAAAAGGCGCCGCGGATGTAGGGGTCCTCAATTTCCCGAGAAATTGTCTTTGCATTGGTGATCCACATATTGGAGTGGCTGCTGTCGCTGGTACTGGCGCTGTATCCGGCAAGGGCAATGGCCATGATAGAGAACATGTGTTGCTGGTCGCCAGTGCGTGCATCAGCCTCTTTCAGGACCTGGATAGCATAGTTTATGTCACTCTGCCAAATTGCCAGTGCAGCGGCTTGCTCATGACTCTTTGTGCGAGTATTGGCCACAAAGTCTGCGGGGTGAGGTCGCGGGACAGTACCGGAACGTAGTGGATCTGTACCCTTTGTTTGGGTCGATGGGCTAGCGGTTTGTTCATGACCGCTAAGGTCTCCCCGGTTTGAGAGAATCCTGTCCTTACCCCCCGTACCGGTGTCCGTGCTGCGGACAGAGGTGATCTCTGTGCCATCGTTGATGTCCAGGAAGTCCTCGGTATTATATAAGGATACATCGGAGCAGAGATCCCAGCCAATCATGCGGAGTACCAAAGACCTCTGGGGCGAAGTGTACACCGTAAAATTGAGGTCTTTGCTCAGCTCCGACCCACCGATGCTGCCTGTTCGCCTAGAATGGTTACCGGCGTCACTGCTACGTCGACTGTTGAGCTCCCGAACCTTTGGATTTACGGGCAATTTCAGCTCTGTTGCCGCCGCAGCAATGTTCTCGTCACGTAGTAGACATGACACCGGGCCACCGAAAATGAGTCTCTCGGATTGCCGCTTCCTCGTTTGCTCAAGAGTCTCGTACTCTGACCGGTGATCGTCAGGTTCATCAGTGATAATCATGCGAATGAGATTCGCGGCCGCTGCTTCAAGGTTGGGGAGGCGCGCAATCCAGCTCCACAGTTCACTCAACACCGGGCTTTGCTCATTCATTAAGATGGCATTTGTAGCTGCAGAAGCACCATATCCCTTTCGAGAACGCGTATTCATAATCGCGCCAATGTCATTCGCCAGGTCTTCGATGCCCAATTTGTCCACTTCCATGGTCCGCAGGCGCCCAAAGTATGTGCTCAATCTCGTGTCTGCATTCCAAGCCATGGAAACTCGCGGCGCAACTTTCAAATCACAAAGCCTTCCCTCGCGGCTGAGTACGAGCACGGCACCTGAGCTGGTCCATGCCATAGATGCCGGGGCAAACGGTGGCATTCGAGTGGTCCATCGTCTTGTGACCGTAGCCTCTGCAAATGTTGAGTTCTGCATGGGATGCGTAGAGGGGTCATCAGATTCCACAAAAACAGTGCTGTTGGGTATCTGACTATCCGTCGGCCCGGTAGTCGGAGTGGAGTAGAAGTAGTTGAGGTCCCAAATCCGTGGGGTTGTGGCATCCTCACCGAGTGTGGCCAGTTGCCCGCGGGAGTCTTTGCTTGATGAGTACGACAAAGCACGGATACGATGTCCGGTATTGAACTGCTGAATGGGTGCCGTGAGATTCCGCAGATCCCAGATCTTCACGACGGAATCTCCCATTGCATATGAAGCTAACCGGTGCTCATGATGCGGATCCATCGTCAATCCATTCACTGCCTTGGTGTTGACCGTAATGGCGCCCGATGGGTCTCGGAGATCGTAGACACGAATGTACCTGCCAGCCATACCTGCTGCCAATTTGTACATGGATGACGGGAACCATGCGAAGGAGACTACAGATTCACCGGCTGCCATCTCAGTGATCGGTTTGCGGTACAGATTCTGTTTGTGTCCCTGCACACTCACCTGCCATAGGCTGGTGATCATGGCATTGGATCGGACCAATGCGTCACTCGATGCATCATCTTTCAGGTCGCTCACATCCTTGACCACACTTCGGGGATCTCTAGAAAGCTTGGATGTTCCTTCCTGGGATAGCAGACTTGTTACCTGCGTGCTTCCATCTGTCGCTGCCGATGAAATGGAAACGTTGGGGTCGCTGCCAGATGCCGATCCTGCAACTTCAATATCCCAAATAACCAGACTGGCCTCGTTTCGGTATTTGTCCAACCCAGCAGCAACCACACAACCGGTCCCGACTGGTGCCCACTGAATGGCTGAGCATGATCGACGATGTGGTGGAGTCAATTCGATGCGAATATCGCTCTCACCTACCCCACTACCAAAAGAGTCTCTTGTGCCGCCAATGCCGCGAGAGTCATTTGGCCCACTTCCACTGCCTCTTGTCCCCTGCTGCGCTGTCGAAGTCGACGATGTTGGCAACTGAAGTACAGTGATCTTTCCGTTCAGTTGGCCGGCGGCAATTGCGTGTGCGTAGGTCTTCACACGACACCAATCTAAGCAGCTTAATTGAGGTAATGCACTAGAAGTGTGTACCAGTCGCACATCTGCAAGAGATCCATCTTGATCCGCACTCGCACCAATTGATCTTGCCGAGTCAACTGTGTCCGATTTGTGACCCTGACCATCCTTTCCTGACTTTCCTTCCGAGCCAGTGCCTATATTTTCCATACCAGCACTGCTGGGTGTTGATCTGGTGCCCCTCATCCCTGAAATGGGTCGCTGCCGCACAGTAGACTGACCCTGACGAGCCCGCATTGCCGAGTCTCGGCTGACAGACACGTTCCATAGCGAAGAGCGGCCTGCAGTCTCAACGCCGCGGTTTCGCACAATATCATACAAGCGAATTTCACTGTCTCCGACAATGAACTCTGTGTCTGAGTGCGGAGAAAATTGTACCGTGGTGTACACGGCCCCGCTTTTCGACATCTTTGATGAGGATGTAGTCTGGTCACTTCAATATCTATGACATGATTGTACCAAAGCTCCGCACTGTAATGGATATATCCTGGCTCTTTATCTTGGCCAACCACTATCAAAGGATGGGTTTTAGAAAATTGTCTCAGTTTCTAGACCTGGCGTGAAGTACCATCTGTAAATATTGAATGCACACTACGCAACAATTCGAGTTCTGCCCCAGTGTTTTGGCTCCCTTACCTTGAAGCCGTCCGGTCGAAGATGTCCCCCCTGGCCCCCTCCCGCCTGGCCTCCCCGCACACCTAGCCACCGTTAGTTTTTTAAACCCCTGCGGACAACTAAAAAAGTAATTTTGCAGAGTGTCTATTTTTGTTAGCAAGGGGTGCTGGAAATTTCGCGGTGGTAAGGGAGCCCCCGGGCAAGACTCCGGTGAATACTAAAGCTATCTCAGACCACACGAGAGAGTCAATATTTCGCTCTGGTGTGCATACCAAAGCAGTCTATTTATCGATTTATAAAAGCTGAGTCGTTTCGAAATTGGCGTTGTGAAATCAGAGGCCGAATATGCAAACATGTAAATAGGGCAATATTCGCGAACGCAGTCGGCAACACAGCGATGGATCAAAACTCCGGAGCGGAGGATGCGCCTAGCGCTTTGTCTCGGCTACGAGAACAAATGCCAGTGTTTACGCCGGTCTTTAGTCGGGTGTACCAAATGGATGCACACCGATTGGATGACCTCATGTCTGGTATGCTGTTAGATCAGCTAAAAGCATTGGGCAGAAGCTTACCAGCCCACTTTGCGAGCAAAGTAGAAACCTACGCAGCTGAGCTGAAAATGATATGCCTTGCCTGTGTGGTTGGAGTACCATTGTTGAACTTCAATGCCACTTTTGGAGAAGAGCTTTTGAATTTGCGTACAGTCCGATCGGCTACTAACACGAGGGTATCTTTAGGAAGGCGGGTCTTGCTTGCAGCTTTGCTGGTGGGATCTGACTATGTGCGGGAACGGGTCACGGAATATCTCGTACAGAGAGAAGTGCATCATAGTAATCCCAATGGGGACCAAGTGCTGCAGACATGGGACCGGGCTGTGGCAGCTGTTAGGATACTGAAGTTTTTGAACATGTTGGCCTTCCTGAAGAATGGGACCTACCCAACATTAGCCCACCGGTTGCTTTCGGTGTCTCTCCAATTCAAGACTACCACAGCTGAAAAGTTTGTAAGCTATGAATACATGAGCCGAGAAATGCTGTGGCAGGGCTTTGCGGAATTCTTCATCTTCTTAATTCCGCTCATGAAGGTAAAGTCATTGAAGGGTATGCTGTTCAGTGTCTTCTTCCACACTGACAAGATCAACAAGATCGCGGACAGTGAGGAGTCTGAACGGGAGCGCGGCTGCCCTATCTGTGGCGAGGCAGTACCAACTATTCCAGTGTCTGCAGTCAAGAGTGGGTGCCACCACCGCTTCTGCTACTACTGCATTGCAAGCAACCAGGAAGAGGATCCGTCCTTCGCCTGCCCATCCTGCAGTAATACCGTTGGTGCTGTGGCTCGCAGCATGACCAGGAAAGGTGGCAAGACGTCTCTGAAGGGCACCAATGGGGCATAGAATTGTACTATACACGTATTTTACCATTTCTTGCATAACAGTGTGCTTCACTAATGTCATGGTCAGAGCACACCCTACCGGCGACCCTCGTCCACGGGCTCGCCTTTGGCTTTTTCCTCCCCCCACCGTGGCACCCGAACAAAACAGCTATCCATCCGCGGGCAGGGCGCGAAGAGCTTGAAATGTAAGCCTCGCCAGCAAGCATTCCTTCATTTTCCGAGACGCAGCCAAAAGCCTTGAATGGAGACATAGCCAGGTATACAGTGAGTACTATAAATGCAAATATACCACATGAAATAGGTCTGCTGCTCGGTGACTTGTTTGGATCACAGAGAAGAAAAGCAGGATCGCGCAAAAATCAAAACAAGAATGATGTGGACGTAAACAAATGACCATAATAGTCGACCGTCACAATGGCAACAGATCGAAACGAACAGAGCTTCTTTGAATTCTTCACGTCTTTACAATGGACCATCCCGTCACGGGCACCAGCGTGGCACAAATATGTATTCCCAAACGAATACGGGACACTGGAGGCGTCATCACAGTACCTTATGGACTTTCGAGTCCAGAACCATTTAAGTTTGCGCGGGCGCAAGACCATCGGGCCACATTTGCGGAGAATGTTTGAATTTAACCTGCTAGAAGGCGTGTCAGCTCTGTCCTTTTTTTATGACTCTGTGCCACAAGCTGCCGAAGATTCCCTTTTCAACAGTTTTGATCATAGTACAAACCAGCGGCCAAGCTTGAACAGATCTTTTTTGGTCCCAATGCATACCGGGATAGGAAGGGGACGGAACAGGCCAGTTTTGAATACGGAGACCGAGTTGGAGACAGACCAAAATGAACGGAGTCAGGACTCTGAATTCCTGGTCTCTGAATTATCACCCTACGACTATATTCGACCTTCTGGGGTGCAGATGGCTGGTACAGCATATAGTGACGGTGCATTGGATGCCTATTTCTCAACATCTATAGATGAAACCTGGCGAGTCAACCTTAATGCACTCAGCATGCTGAGTAGCCTAGCCATGAGCAGCATGACCTTTGCCGTGTACAGAGACAGTCCGAACGCGTGCGTACGGACCTTTTACGACACCCATGACCATCTCATCGGATTGTCCGTGCTTGGCAATCCTTTACAGACGGCGCCGCAGTGGAACCTGGGCGCAGAACTGGTCTACAGTGGTACACAAAGGCAACCGGGACTATCTATCGGAACAAGCTATCGTCTTGCTCCCATCAATGGCGGTCGAGAGCGTCTCATCACATGCACCATTTCACCCATCTCGGGTCACATCGTCACGGCCTTTACCGCCGTCCTCGGTCGCTATGCTGTGGCAGCGACACGCCTGGAGTACAACATGCATTCGAATGAAAGCAACGTCGGCTTCGGCCTCCAGGTTGCACCAACGGCGGAAAGTCCGTACGGCTTGACACTGGGCATCGAGAACCGCACCGGAGCAGCACTGGTCTTCACCGCCATTCTGGATGCCATCATGATCGAGATTGGCACCGGTTTCAAGTTCCACAAGCGAAGCCCGGATGCTCAATTCGGTATTTCCTTGTCTGTAGATACATGAAGATGCCTCATCAGCAAATCGGGAGTCCTTTTTTGTTCCCTTTAGAACACCGGACATGCTGCCTCACACAATAGTACATTTACATTAGAATCCCTGGCGACGCGATCTGATCTCCGCAATTTAGACGGGAAGACGACGGTTCCTGCTGCATGCTAAAGGCTAGTCAAGGCAGCTGGTCAGGTATCGCAAGCGGTGCTACTCATGGCCATCCTTTTAATGCTCTAGTTTTGCGATACCAAGGAAATGGGACGAACGAGGATCTCCAAATTCAGTTTAATCCCCATCCTCCCCCTACTCGAATCTACTTATGCACAGGACCTGCGGTCCGCCCCAGGCTCCACCGTCTGCCAGGGATATGCAAAACAGTGGCGCGCCTTTGTGGACCAGCCGCTCACCAAGGTACAAAGCACAGACATCGCCAACAGGTCGCGCACCTGCGTTTACAAAACTCCAGAGGATTGGAAGAATCGGTGGTTCCAATTTGCTTTGTAAGCCTCCACAAGCGTTCACAGGACACGGAGGATACACGATTAATACGTGGAGGATGCTCCCAACACTGCCCCATCCGACCGCCTACACTTCTGCAGACCTCCTTGGGTCATTATCAATATCTATTGTTCTTTGAAAAAAGTTTTGTTCACCGGCACCAGAACACAGTGGGAGGCTGTCCGGAATTGCGAGCTCGACAGGACACTTGCAGTTGATGCGCGACCAAACTCTTTTTTTCTTTTCTTTTTGATTTTTTGTCCACTAATCCCCGCAGGAGCCGGAAAGTGTGCACTGGTTCAGTATAGGGTTTTTTTTGGGAGGGGGGCAGAGAGGGTCTGTGTCAAAGGCAAACACTCTAATCCCCCCCCCCCGGATACGACACCAACGGCAAGGCTTGCGCAGCGGGTTTTGCGGGTCACCCCGATGAAACCCTTTTTTTTTTCTTGGGTGGGTACTTTTCTTCAGCGCATCCCCTCCCCCCCGGGGGGGCCCTTCCAATACTTGCTCCCCCTTCTCCGCTTTCCACACCATTGCCCCCGGCCCTGTGAAGTCCGGCCCCGGATACCTTCCTTACTTCTGCTGCCAGTCAGTAGGCAATCATCGAAAATTTACTCAACGTCTCATTGATCCGGGGATCATGGAAGAGCGAAGGAATGAAGCGCTGCATTCTTCATTGACCCACAGGGGCGCGCCCAATGGCAAGGAGCTGCCGAAAGCATACATGGTCACTCAGTCTCGCAGCAAAAGAGGAGCGCACTGCTGCAGCTGGTTTGATGTCATCCGAGCAGACCCGTTTTTGTCAGAATGTAGATCCTCGTCCCGCTAATGTCTGTATTCCGCAGCACGACACTGACTCCCGAAGCTGCACCCGCTGGTTTAAGTTTCGAAGGATCTTGCAAGGGGGTTGCAATTGTGAAGTATATTTGTTTCTGTTTATTGTGAACGTAATCGGATCTCACCAACTATCGAATTGGGAACATCTACGACCTCGCAAGAATCAGAATCCACCGACATGCAACCATCACCGAGATCGCATCATTGCACAGTTCACTTGACTGCGATCCCAATAGGCGCATGCAGACACATGAATCGCAATCGGCCCTCGATTTCGATGTGTGGATGATCGTTGACGTCTTCGTAACACTTGCACTACACTTCTGGCCTGGGTCCATAACGAGACGAACGAAGATCTGATTCACCCGAGCGCTGAAAGGTAAAGACTCCATCCGGTTCATTCATTTGATGCAAATGACAGTGTGAGCCGTTGACCGTAACGACAGCCGAACAATAACATGAGAGTGACAGAGCACAAAACCGGTGACATGAGAGCACATTGTACCAAATTGCATACTCATGCTTTGTTGCTCACGCAACGAAAGCACAAATCGCAAAATCTCGTTTGACAGCGGTACGGAACCAAACGGCCAACCAACCCACCCTTCCAAAAAGCAATTGGCCGTCCGGTCCAGTTAATCCACTACCGAAAACTGACTCCCCCCTCCAGGGGGAGGGGAGGGGGTCCAACACAGTCAGTCAGACCCCGGGCCACCGTGCTGAGCCCACGGAGACCATAGTACCTTGCCCAAAAAAGGGCAAGCTCCCGAACTTGGGAACGATCTTCCTTTGTGTTCCTTTGGGGAGCGTAGAGAATGCACTGGCTTCCGTTTGTCGAGGATGGGTTTCGTGTCCTTCCTTTGGCACCCTCGGGCGCGGTTGCCCGAAAATATCTACTCCGAAATCTATATATAAATGACTGTAATTTGCTGTAATTTTTTTCGCACAAGCATAATATTGTGTTTTCGTTATGTTATGTGCCGAACCGGACCGGGGCACGGGAGGAGTCCGGACGGCCGTCCGCGAAACCATGGAACAGCCAGCCCCCTCACGCCTGCGGACGAAAAGCCTATACTTAAGTTATAGAGAGACTGAGTTGGACCACAGTCAAAACACCACTCTATCGGATTTTCCTACCCCACTAATTGCTCTCATCCACCTCGCTCTAAATTGTCATGCATTTTTGTAAAGGGAAGAAGGAGGGTAGGGGTGGTGTTCAGTGTTTTTGCTTGCCATTCCCCTCCCCCCCTAACCCTCCATCTTCAACAGTGCACGCGAAGTGGTCCCCCCTTTGTTGTGTTCCCGAATCGCGCGAAACGCGAGGAGGCTGGCTGGCTAATCAGTGGTGCTCAGGAACACGAGGCACACACGCACGCACCCTTCCATTCAAGACACATTGGCCTTTTTTTGAACCCCCTTTGGTACCCGTATCATTCGGTACTTTGATTGCCTTCCCGTCTTGGAACTCGACTACCAGCATAGAAAACACGACCAAGCCGCGCCTCTCCATGTCCGGCTATTTTTCCCTTACTGTATGTAGGGAAGTGCACCCGCTTGGCGTTTGGCAAAGTTTAGGTGATCGATTGTTGCTGTCCAGCAGAGGAGGAGGTGTCCGGGCTAATCGGTGTAACAAAAAATAATACCCAAAAAAGTTAGAGGGTATTGGCTGGCCCAACCAACCCAC
>PDIP01000032.1:376297-411770 GCA_002811645.1 Corallochytrium limacisporum
CCCCCCCTCCATCCCAAGAGTTCTTAAACCTTTGGGTCGAAGGAACATTGAAAATAAACGAAAACACACGCGTCCTTGCCTGCCCTGGAGAGGGGGAGCGGGCGGGGGATGGGCGAAAGGGTTAAGGACTAAAGCAACCAAAAAAATATACAAAAAAAAGAGAATAAAAGCACACGCACACACGGACAAATAGAAGAAAAACCAGCAGGCAAACACTGCAAAAACAAAAGGAAAGTGCACATGGTGAAACTCCCCCTTTTTTGCCATTGCCTGTATTCAGTACTGAACGGTAGGACGGATTTCAAAGGGTTGGCCGGTAACCCAGCAATCGGTGACGGATCTGACAAGGAAAGAAAAGAAAGAAAAAAGAAAGGAACGTGTGACGGGACAGCCAGCGACCAGTTTGGGCGGTGGGTCCCGCAAGGGGGAGGGGGGAAGCCAAGGGAAGGGGAGCTCTCCAGAAACTCAAGAGCCAGAATAATAGTACTGAATGTATGGTACTAAGACGGCAAGGAGGGGCACCTTCCTCCCCACCGTGGGCAGACGAATTGTGAGATTGGGCAGGACCGGTCGGCAAAATGCGGGAGACGGCCGGAGGAGGGGGAAAGGGTGAGCGGGCACCGTTCCAAAATTCAAGGATCTCGAGCGCCAGGCCGGTGCGGTCGATGGCATTTTGGTGGTCCGCTTTTCATAATAGTGTCAATATTAAATACCAAATGACTGTAATATTTTCTAGTTAAATCGCTATATTGCTGTCGAAATCGTGGACAGTCCAACGGGGTCAGGCACACGTTTTTTCCGACGTCGAAGGTGGCTCCCCCCGGGGGGGGGGGGGAGAGAGAGAGAGCACTTTGCCCGGGCATTTCTCCGGAGGAACGGGACAGACCCCCTTCGGCGGAGCGGCAGAGAAGGAGAGAGCTTTGAGGGCCCCCCCCCCGGTTGCCGCGGTCCCCAAATTCAAATAGAAAAAAAAAAGAAATAATGCCAAAAAAAAAACCCGTACTCAGCAAACGTAAGAGAGAGTATACGGAACGAAAAAATCTGGCCCCACTCTGTCTCTTCCCTCCCCCCTCCCCCCTTCCGGGGTGTTCTCTCGCTCGCGCGCCCCGGGGAGAGAGACGGACAAAAGAGAGAGGGGGGAACACAGAGAGAGAGAGGGAGAGAAGGCTGGGGCGAGGAAGAGAGGGGATAATTTTCAAAAAAGAAAAGAAAAGAAGAGAAGAATGAAACGATGAGAGTTTTGGTTGGCGCAGACAGAGAGACAGCCAGAGAGAGAGAGAGAGAGAGCAAAAAAAAAAAGAGAAAAGGAAGGGGAGGACGGGTCTGGTTTTCTTGAGTAGTGGGGTCGTACCATCGCCTGTCAGGGTTTTTAGTAATGAACGTATGGCACCCCTAAGACGGTGGAGGAGAATTGATTTCGTAGCCAGCTTAAAAGGGAGCGCTGGCTTGGCCTGCGCGGGTGTTGGCCTTTGGCGAGGGGTTCGGCCAAAGGGGAAGAGGCAGACGGAATCTTGTCCGAGTCGGGTTCGTTTGGTTTGTCAAGGTTCTTTGATTTGTGCCCAACGTGCGTGTTTCGTCCCGTGCTTTAGATTTTGAAACACAAGGTTCATACAAGGACAAAAGCGTTCCTAAATTATCAGACATACCATCGCGTATCAGTGCATTACGTGTTGAGCTGTCTTGGTAGAAAAGGATCCCTGCCATCTGTTACCAAAGAAGTTAATCTTCTGCCGTTAACCTTAGAATTCGTACTAGATGGGCTTAGTGGATAGGTACTAGGTCCTTACTATTCCTTTGTTCTCAAAGAATCAGATAGGTTCATAAAACACAGCCATGCCTGCCTTCTTCTTCAATGTGAACATTCCGGAGACGGTCAATCTGACCGTTCGCCACTATAGCCTCCTGCACCGGAGGACTGTGGCCCCCGCGCATGGCGGGGGTCTGCCAATGCCTAATTCGCTCGGAGTCGTGGAAACTGAAACGGGAACCTTGCCTAAATACAATACGGCCCGCATGATGAAAGATGCCAAGGACCTAACTTCTAAGACCTTGGCACGCGGCAAGGCTTTGGCTGAGGCGCCTATGAAGACGGCCGACGTGATGAACAAGATCCTGCGTGGATCTGATCTCGAATCCAACGATGGCAATGGTGAAATTGTCATTGATATCGACGAATGCCCTGACGAGGACCGTCTGCAGGCTGAAGTTGATGACGAAGAGTCTCCGCTGACCAATGTGGAGTTCCAAACCTGGCCCGTCGCCACCCACCTGCACATGATGTTGGAGGCCAACGGCATTGTTAATGCGGTATGGCACAAAATTGATAGCCATGAAGACGAGAGTGAAAAGTACGACCAGCTGCAAATGGGAGTCAGTTTGGAAACGGAAGATGCGGGGAAGCTTGAGGCAAAGCCACAAATGTGGAACGTTCAATTCATTCATAAGGACGGTGACACGCTCCTGCGGCTGTTGGGTGAACAGGGTATTGGTAATGCATTTGGCAAGCTCTGGGTACAGCCTGTTCATATTTTCAAGGACGCCGCTGAGCGCAAGGCTAAGGCCAGGAAAGAAAAGAAAGAAATGATGGAAAGTGAAAGCGAGGGATCCAAGAAAGCCCAGAGCCGGATGTCCGAACGGATGAAGACTTTCCGCGAGTCGGTCAAGTCAAAGCTGATCATTGAAGAATTGGCTGAGAACATCTCCGGCTCTGCTGAGCTCACATTTGACTACGTCGCCCTTTGCTCGTGTGCTGCTCTCATTGCCGGACTGGGTCTGATTTTCGACTCTGTTGTCACCGTCATTGCAGCCATGCTGGTGTCCCCCATTATGGGTCCCATCATGTCTTTTGTGTTTGGTCGCCTTACGAAGCGGTATGAGATGGTTTCCCAAGGTCTCCTGTCCGAGGGTGTCGGTATCTCCGTGTGCTACCTCACAGGAATCTTTCTCGGTTTCCTTCATGTCTTTGGCCGCGAGGTTGTGACCGGTACCGAATACACTCTGCCCAATGAGGTTTTGAACCGTGGTAACTGGGAGGCTGTGGTTCAAGGTGCCTTGATTGCCATTCCGTCCGGTGCTGCGGTGGCAGTGTCCCTGCTGCAGAATAACCAGGCCTCCCTTGTAGGTGTGGCCATTTCTGCCTCTCTGCTGCCTCCGTTGGTCAATTCTGGCATTCTCTTGACGATTGGTGCCTGCTACACCAGCGTTTTCCAGGAGGAATTCTCCCGCGGAGAGTACTTCGAGATGGCTGGGTGGTCTGCTCTCATTGCCTTCGCCAATATCCTTGTGATCATTATCATTGCCGACCTCACGCTGCGATTGAAGAGTGTTGGCGCCCTGCCGGGTGACTCCGACTTCTATAAGACGACTCTGAAGTTTGCCGACCGCTCCATCCGTGTTAACAGCAAGGCTGACTCCCACGACTGGCAAGGAGAAGAGGTTAACATGGACGAACTTAGAGCGCTCGCGGAGGGTTTCAGTGGGAACACCCCCGGCGATGACGTTGGCGTTTCGCGGAGAACGCGCTGGATGAAATAAGTGCGTGACCCTGTCCGGCAGTTTGAGTTAGGCATGGTTGCTTCATCATTTCTTGACCTTTTTATTCCCATACAATTCCTTTCTTCATAATAGATAGTTTAACATCATGATTCCACTACACAATTATTTGTTTTACACACTCGATTGGTGCACACGCTCAGAGTACAGATGTGTATTTTACAGTTTTGAATGGCCTACATTTCTTCTGTCATTCTTGTCAGGCAACTGTCTGCTTGACTCTTTAGACGCCGGCAATCTTTGCCATGTTGGACTCGTATATGTCCAGGGAATGCTGGGCGACACCAGAGTACAGGGAAGGTGCATAGTCAGCACCCTCAACCAGCTGGCTGGCGTAACGCTGTGTGAAGTAGAACACATTGGCTTCTACAGCATGTTTATAGGCGAAAGCCACAATGCCACTAACAATGTCAAAGTTGTTGACCCAACGGTAGATGTCAAGTTCTGGGCGGGTAGCAAGGCGGGCTGCGGACGCGGAGGTCCAAACCTCCGGGGCACCAAAGGTGTGCAGCTGAGCGCATCCGTTGCAGTTAAAGAAACCAGCATCGTTCTGCACAGCAGCGTACCAGTTGGCCATGGCACCACCCTTGGAATGTCCTGTAATGATGTGGCCACCGTCGCAGTAGCCAGCGGCAAGGAATTGGGCATGCTTGGACTTAACTTTGCCATAGACGTCGTTCATTTCATCGTAGAAGCCGCGGTGGCCAGTGTAAGACCCTTTGGTTATGCTAAGGGCATTGATGTTAGAGATCCAATCACTAGCATCATCACTACCTTCAAAAGACACGTAACAGATATTGTCTGCATCGCGGGCCACTATCGAGGTGTCAGCGCCATTGTCTGTGGTGTAACGATGCCATTCCGTCAGGCTAGGAATGGCAGGGGCAAAGTTTCCGTAGGTGGCCTGGGCCACCTTCACGGCTTTCCAGCCTG
This sequence comes from Corallochytrium limacisporum, assembly GCA_002811645.1. Taxonomy (NCBI): domain Eukaryota; genus Corallochytrium; species Corallochytrium limacisporum. The sequence continues at coordinate 380,783 of PDIP01000032.1, forward strand.
CCAAATAGGTAGGATCGTTCTCTGCAGCATCATTTTGGTCCGATACAATCATACGCATAGTGCAGGAAGCCTCCTTGCAGCGAAAATTAAGACTGAAGCTGCCGATGCCGGTGATGTCAACGTTATGGGTGCAGACGTGGTCATCGGGTCCAATCGTGTCGTATTCCCACACTTCAAGGGTGACACGCGAGGAATCCTGGCCCCACGCAAGGTTCTCATTCCATTCAGGAGTTTGGTCATTGCTGTCCTCACTAGTAGCGAGCTTGAACCCAGGGATAAAGACGTAGAAGTCACCGTGATCGAAAGTATCAGCCCAGTAGTAGATTTTACCGCAGGACATTGAGTCAAGGGTGACCTCGTAGGCGTTGGCAGCTCCTGCCATGGTGGCAGCCGTAAGGATAAGAAGACGGACGGCAAATTTCATCTTGATGTGAAGTCTGTTGCGGAGGGAAAGCTGATTAGAACGGAGAAAGCTTACGAGACTCGTGTCGACAGCCCAACTGTTCAGGATCGACAATCTCTTTTATAGCTCCACATGAACACCATAACACTGCCCAACGGAACCATACATGGGAGTATCCGGCCAACAAAGGAACCCTCACATCACGCTCAATGTGCAGAGCTTGGTTTTGTAGGACGATGCGTGCTAATGATGATGTCAAAGCAGCTCTCACTGCAATTCCGGCTCCGTGGAACACTGGATCGCAGCCTTTTCCCCCCTCCCCGGCCCCCTGGCGGCCACCCGATCCCTACGCCCATCACCCCCACTGCGCAGAAACAAGACCCCGGTGAACGGGTATTCGACCCTGGTCCAAGTCTCATCATCAGCCAATTTGTGACCGTACTAGCGCCCCCTGAAGAGCCTTTTCTCATCCCATCCAGCAATGAAAGAAGTTGCGTATGCTACGTCTCCGTTTACTTGACGAATCAAAGCACTCGGTGCTGAGGACCCTGGACGGTGTCCGTTCGCAAAGATTGCGCATCTACGACGCGATAGTTTGCTCAGTTTACGATACCTCGCAGTGGTAGTGTTCAGCCTTCATAGAGTTAGAGTAGGCCACCACGGCGCATCCCCATGATCTCGTCTATGGACCTCCACCGCAGCTGTGGGCGCAACATCCAGCGACTTCATCCACAGCCCCAAAGCCAATGAATCTAGCGGCCACTTTCGACTCCACGGTAACCAGAGCCCAAAGGGCCTTCTCCAGATCTTTCATCCCTACCGTCGTGTCACAATTTTCTATGACTTTTGGTTGCGCCTGGTCGTTCTTCCGATCGCCGCCCAAGTGGGTGCGAGCGCGCTCCTCCAGGTCCGCTGGAGTTCTGTGGCCCTTCACGCTTTTCTTTTTCGCTTTCGTTCCATTCTTCTCAATTGTTTTCCGCTCTCTCCAATTGTCCCACCGTTGTAGTAAGAACAAAAACATTCGTTGAATGTCCGATTATAGTCTTTGCCCGTCTTTGCTCACACCCCCACTTGCTGCGTCCTGCTCTCCTTCCTTCCTTCCAAAACCATCCACCCGATGCCCCGTGACCCTTCCTTGCCTCCCTGCGGTCCTCAGTGTTAGGCTAACCGTCTATACCGTGCAACTCTCCGGTGGACGCAGAACGAAATGCGAGAAACCCTCGCGGCCGATCACGCCCCTCCGTGTGCAGCACGATCCAAAAACCCACTCGTGCCTCCCCTCTCCCTCTCCCTTTGCCCCCCCCCCCGGGCGTCGAGCGGCCCATTCTCACACACAGCAGAAACCACTTTTTCACGAAAACGAAGGGGACCCATCCCCCCACCCCCGGCGGTGCAAACACTAAAACTCCAAGCGGGAGGGGGGGGATGTGACGGGTTTGCGACGAGGGTCGTAGTACATTTACTATTACCCGCAAAGTCATCGGTAAAATGCCGGGAAGGCAACCGGAAAGGCTTGACGTCGACCGGTGCGCCACACGCACACACGCACACACGCACAAACTCCACCTGCCAGCAGTCCGCCGCCCCCTCCCACCCCCCACACTCCACCTCCTCCCTCGCCCATCCACCCGCGTCAGAAGAAGAAAATCCAAAGTTTACCGGCCTTGGATCTATTTCCTGTCGCTCCACGTTCTCTATGGGATATGTTCCCATATGCCCTGAACGTGCAATGGCTGTTTTGGTTTCTATTTGTTATTCTTCGATTGTGGTAACCCACACACCCATACCCCCTCACTGGGCTCTAACCGGTCCCTCCCTCCCTCCCCCCCCTTCACTCCTTCTTGGCGTTCTCGCGGTAGTGCGCCTATTGCGCAAAAGGGGCCCCTCACTGGAAGTCCGAAGGCACACTTTGTGCTCCGGGACGTTGTAAACGGCCAGTTCGGGACCATAAGCCGCTGGGCGCCCCCCCCCCCCCCCTTTGCCCCCCCCCCCGGGCGTCGAGCGGCCCATTCTCACACACAGCAGAAACCACTTTTTCACGAAAACGAAGGGGACCCATCCCCCCCTCTCCGTAATACTTCCCCACTTCCCTTCAGGTGGGGCGAGGGAGAGAGCGCTGCAGTACACAACGTACGACGAAAAATCCTTCGGAGTTGTGCGGGTAGGGAACCCCACACCCATGGGGAAGGACGCACGTGTGGCAGAGCTCGGCAGTGGTGCAGGGGTTTGTGATCGCGTTGCATTTGTTAGTCTCTGCTGGCCCTACGTTCCTGACGTGAACTTCGCATACCCACTGAAGATTTAGACAGAGCTTGGGGACTTGTCAAGGAGCAACGTTTGACGAAGAAGATGACAGGATCGATACTGCGCAGTGGTTTTAGTGATGACGAGGCGTGCTCGAGGGCGCCGGAGCGCTCTGTGGGTCTCTGGACGGGCATAGTCACGTCTCTTTGACTTCGTAGACATATCCTTCAGGAGTTTTGCACAGTGGCATGCAAATAGGCAGAGGATCGTGGAATGCATTTCCACAAAGATATGGCATTTAGACTGTATGTTAGAGTCGTATCTGCGTCAGATAGATGCATTCGAATAGACGGAATACCATGTTTGGAGGTTTGGATGGTATTGCTAGTAATGACATGGTAGCGGGATGGAGCCAATGGTAGAAACTATGCGAACATATTACCGTGTCATGGAAGGGCCACGCCTCCCCCTAAACTGTGTATGCACAACAACGACAATATGACCGAAACGATTCAGCAATCAAAGTGGGTACAGCAATACCTTTATGATCGACGTTATGCGAGTACACTTGGCGCCTTCAAATCTACCCGTGACGTTCTTTCCTCTGTTTGCGCAGCAACACTTCCGAATACAAGGGCGGCATGATCCATGCAGTGTCCACTGCGCAATGCAACGAGCGTCACAGGAACGATGCGGAAACAGCATGCCAGGACGGTATCTTAGGTTGATTCTCCAGTTGTGCGTCGTACTTGGCTCGCTTGGAGCGTGTCACGGTGTCCGTTCCCTAATATTGTACCAGAAATAGAAGAACAGCAGCGGAGGGATGCGCATCCTGAAGGGTACAAAACAGATGAGGTAACGGCCAGGACACGGCTTGTCAGGCGGTGTCGTGCGTGACCATCTTTCCCTCGGTTGATAAATAGGCCCCAGTCCTGATTTTCAAAGAAGTGATTGATACGTATATAAATTACAATTGTGTTCCGTAGTCAATGTACCGCTTGCAGAGAGGGAAGTACTTTCAGTATAGCAGCGTGGTGGGGGGGATGCGTTGGCCAGTGTCGGCTCAGGATCCTCTCCCGGTGCCGTCATATTCGGTAGCAGACGTAAGTCTGCCTGTGCGGTCAAACAGGTGCTGGTATGGGACACCTTAGATTGGTTACTTAACGATCGAAATGGATACGAACATAGTCGTGGGTCATTTGGTTAATGATGTTGACCCCCTTCGCCTCTGACAGTAGGGGTTGTAGCGGAGAACGGCAATGTGAATTGGCCACTGCGAGGTTGTGCAGCACTAGTAATTGCCTTGAACACTTTGTCAAGACATGGCACCAAAGAAAGGTCCTGGGCCTAGCCGGGTATTAGCACAATGGGGAGTGATCATTGTAGCCGGTGTGAGCATTTTCGTATTCGCACAGAAGGATATCACTCGCCGGCGGGTAGATGTTCTCAAACGTGAGCAGGAAGAAGACAAGAAGGCCTCATCATAGCAATGGCTACACCATACCTATTGGAAACATGTCACATGGGCTGCTCTGATGCGCTGTGACATTAGTTTCACTTGCGATACTGAAAGTCTTGATCGACGCAGAATGATGTTTAACGCTTGTTTAATACGAAATCATGATACATAACAGATATAAAGCAAAATTACAAAATTGTACAGTTCCGGCAGCAATCGTAATACGAGGGCACTGGCACAACCTGATCATCCTGCAGCAATGGCGTGCCCTCTGTTGCATGTGCATCGCCAGCAAGCACCTTCTTCATCTCCTTTGAGAGCACCGCCTCACCCGAGAGGCGAGCCTTCTGCACAGCTCCTGCCCTTGCCGGCTCCCCGGAGTTTGCTCTCGATGCGGATTTGCCCTGGCCACCGTCTCCCTGTTTCTCTTCAGCAATAACCTGGTCGCCCGACTCTAGAGGTTTCTGCTCATCGTCTGCCATGGCCTTTCCAGGTGAACTGCCGCTGGCCTCGCCCTCGATCATGTTTTCGAGGCTATTCAGAGCGGCCATTGCGTCCTGTTCCTCTTTCTCTGCTTGCTCCTGCTCCCTGGTGTATGCATCAAGGTCCTTCCTCATCTTCTTTGACCGGTTTCGACCAATCACACTTGTGAACTTCTTGCCCACTGACCTCACCTTTTTTAGACTCTCCGTGCTGTAGGACTTAAGCCCCCGAGGGCTCTCGGAGCCAGGGGCGGCGTTGTGAGGCGAGTCGTCACGGACCTTTTGTGGCGAGTCTTCCGCTTGTGATGACATGATTCCTGATTTTATATCCAGCTACTACTTGCACAGAGATCCTGCTAGTAATTAGACAAGGTTTAACTTTGTCGCATCAAGAACCGCCAAGTGACACACAGAAATATACATTCCTATATTGAACCAGAGCAATCTTAGCAACCCAGTTCAACTGGGTTGCTCAAGATCACTGGAACACTCTCGCCTCAAATAGGCAGTTTGTGCTCTAGACTAGAGCATAAATTTCTCCATTCCGCCATTGGCTCTGCGCACGGGCGATGGACTAACGACCCGCGCGCCCAATTGTCGGTACGCGCCTGGTATCCTTGATATGCGCGCGACTGTCACACTGCGGCGCGCCCCCCAGCGAGGGAAGGGAGAGAGCGGCGGGCGGGAGGACAACACAGAGGAAGAGCGGGGCCCCAGCGAGACAAAGTCTATGCAGCACCGCCTCCCGCTGCTTGGCTTTGCTCACGGTCTTGCCAGCCAACGAGCGCCAGAGTGTGTGACCCGCCCCAACGCCCGTTTCTTTAGACGGGCGGGCTCCAGTGGCGGTATTTTTAGTATGGGACGCGGGTACTGGATGGACCGGGTTGAGTCTGGTGTTTTTTTTTTTTTTTTTTTCAAGTGGTCGCTCGGGCCCCCGACCCCGAAGTGTAGGTAATGGTAAGATCAAGTTTCACACACACGTTACGGACATGTCTGCCAATGACGAGCTTTCGGCTTTCCTACCCAATATACCGTAGTTTTCGATGAGATTGCTACGACAATGGATCTTGAGCTCGGAGCGCTGACACAAGGGTTGTGCGGGGCGAAAATTTGTCTTGCCCTTTTGTTCCTATGGGCTTGTGGAGCGAGCGATAGGAAGGCAGGAAAAGGGGCCCCGGCTGTACAGCCAATCACCACCGGATCCAAATAGATGATAACCTAATTAAATAATTTAAGGGCGGGCATAGTGTACAAAGGGCACAGGGCACGGACGAAAGGGAAAACAGCCAGCGGGGGCCCCCGAGTGTCCGCATTTCGTATTCGCTCAGGCATCGGCCGTTACCAAGCCCTTACGGTCTGTCTGGAAATTCAAGTGAGAGCACACATCTTCGGAGATATTTAAGAGGTTGTTAGATGTGGCAGTGGAATTCCCCTTTGGAACACAAGCGGAGACACAGAAGAGAACGACTTGCAGGCAAAGGAGGGTAGAACGATTTTGATCTCTCACTCGATCTAACGATGGATATCGAGGACGCCATGGAAGTCGGCGAGCCCGCCGGAACCAGCCCTTCAGCCGATGAAGGGTACGATGTAGAGGACATCGATTTCGATATCATCGAGAACAATATAGATCTAGAAACCCTTGCCACTAGCTACACGGGAAACATTCGGATACAGCATCTACTCTACGTAGCTGGACGGTCAAGCCCATTGCGTCAGAGCGCCCTCGAACTTGTTGAGCACTACATTAAGGAGGACACATGGAACACACAGCTGTACCGAGAGGTTGCTGAGCAATTAAAACAAATGGACTCCAACTTTCAGCCCAACTACCACTGGGCAGAGGACATTGACCAACAAGCTGCCCAACAGAAAGATCGCCTGGAGGCTGACTTGAAGCTGCACAAGGACTCTCACATCAAGGAGAGCATTCGACTGGGACAGCACGATCTGGCGACTTTCTTCTACAAGAAGGGTGAACTACAGAATGCGAACCGCCATTACCATCGCACACGAGACTACTGCACAAATAGTCGATACATGCTGCAAATGTGCATGGACATTGTCCAAGTGGATGTAGAGCTGGGAAGCTGGAAGAGTATTCCGCAATTTGTACAAAAGGCTGAGACATTTGCAGAGTATGCGCAAGAACCCAAGATCCAAGCCAAGTTGAATTGTGCTGCAGCACTGGCTTCACTACACGCCGGCAATTACGAGGGCTGTGCCATGTCCTTGCTCAAAGTTCCGTACGATCAGGTCAACAACATTACAAGCATCATGAGCGGAGCCGATGTTGCTACCCACACCGCCCTGTGTGCTCTCGCCACCTTCGATTTGCAGCGACTGAAGCGCAATGTCTATGAGAACGCTCAGTTCTCATCGTTTCTAGAGTTTGCACCGGAAATGCGCAGTATCCTGAGCGGATTCGTCAACAGCAAATATGCGGAGTGTCTGAGTCTATTGGAACGCCATCGTAATGACTATCTGTTAAACATGCATCTCAGCGCTCACATTGACAAACTGTGTACCGAGATTCGCACCCTGAGCATGGTTCAGTACTTTAGTCCATTCGTGAGCGTGAACCTGGCGACCATGGCACGGAACTTCAACACTGACTTGGACGGTCTTGAAAAGGAGCTCATCAAGCTCATTATGAACGATGCTATCGAAGCCCGCATCGACTCGGACCGGAAAATCCTGCAGAAGCGAGTAGTAAACGAACAGCAGGCCACGTTCCAAAAGGCCCTCCGCGTCGGTGAAGAATATGGCCGCAATGTCACGGCTTTGCTTCTGCGGACGGCATTGATTAAGGAGGGTCTCGTCATTGGTAATAAGAGCACCGGCAATTGAACAAGACTTGGAATATCAAACGGCACAGCACTGTTTTACGTCAAGGATTTCTATTTTCTTTATCATTGAACCCATGATTAATGTGATGCAATCGTACTACTATGCTAAAACTGAATCTCTGGTAGAACAACTGTTCTTGATACTACCGAGAAGATGATCATATGACGTCGGATGAGGCTCTGCCCTCATGCACGACAAAGGAAACTATTTACATTAGAGTGTCAGAAGACTCAGAGCCACGGAGATTGGAAGGAACAACATGGTGCACAACTCCACTGATGGAACCAAGCAGCTTGAGCTGGCCCCGAGGTCTGTCAAGCTTGCTCTTCATCTTGTAAATGTGCCATTTCTTGCGGCTCTCGTCGTGCCAGTTTGTCTTCCAGGTCACACGACCGTCATTGATGCGCATGAGCTTGGCCTTGGCATTTTCAGCACCAAGCAAACTCTGCTGAGTGGCAATTACGGCCACCTCTTCAACACCAGCGACAGTTTTGGGTCCTGTGTAGTAGTAGCCCTCGGACACGGGCAAGAAACCAGTAAGACTAAGTTTGCGCATGTTCCACAAGGCACATGTGTTCCAGGGAGCAGTCAGGCCGTCGAGTTCGTGTTCCCCTTCGCGGTGCCTGTGGCCCTTGTCCGGGAAAGCAGACCCAACGACCAGCGTGTCCTCGTCCATGACTTCGACAAGATCATGGATGGTGAATTCACGGCACTGAACTTCTACGCTGGCAAACAGAATCTGATCCGCTCCGTGCATGGCAGCGCTCTGGACCAGCGTGTTCAAGGCAGGCACAAAGTGACCCCACTGGGGAACTACCAATACCTCTATCTCGACAGATACGGACCCTTCAAGGTCCTGCATGGCCTTCCGCACTCCATTCACAAGCGCGTCGTTCGCTCCATCAACTGCAACTCCCACCCATGTGCTGTAGGCCTGAGCGTTAATGACAAAGTTCTTTAGCATTTCGATATCCCGGTCATTGGTAGCCTGATCCGCGTTTCGTCGGTGCACACGCGTTGCCGTGTAAATCAATGGTAGTGATGGTGAAAACCGCAGTTCACTCTCTGATTCCGCCGTGCTGGGCTGTGACATACTTTCCTCATTCTGTGAGACACGTTTCGTGCCAGTGGCCCGTGAGGAGAGCGTTAAAGTGGTGGCGAGACTCTTTGCATCGTTGAAGACAGACCGTGCACCGCTACTGCGGCCGCGTCTTCCTATCCGCTTTGCTGGCGTTGAAACCCCCATCGTTGATTCGAGGGATTCTCTATCTGTGTTTTTCAAATATAAGTCACTTTCGGTCGCGTCAGACCATCATATCCTGCTGATTACCCATTTACTTCCAAAAAGCGGTGAGTGTGTTATAAGTCTAGCTCCTGAAGAAATACGTCCACAGCAGTCCTTTAAGGGAACCAGTGATTCGTCAAATACCCAATAGAAACAAAGAGCTTCCCACCATAGTCAAGTATGTCTATCTCTTGCGATGACGCATGCCATGACCTGCCACACGCGACGCACTCCATTGGCAGGAATGGCCCCAAATGTAACGGTACATTCGTCACAAGCCGGTACGTTCCGTGACAAGATGGACCTATGACGAGCACGAAAGCTTTGGATGCGCCATAGAACGGAAGGCCCAACCAACCGCGGCCCCATAGTATGGCAATACTCGAAACGCACCAGTCACACCTTCGTATCCGTGGCGGTGTTTGCGTGTGTGTGTCCCCGTCAACGCACGATCTGGTCCATCGGCGTGTGCTCGGTTGCTGACTTTCTTCTTATTTTATCGATGGTGCTGGGCCACCCACCGTTGTGACCGTCTGCAACAAAGACCGGTTTCGCAAGCAGAAAAAAAAAGTTTCTCACCCCGAGCAAAACTCCTAGTCACATCCGACCCAAAATGCTCCCACCGCGAAACAACCGTCCCCAACCCAACCCCGGGGCAGGAAAGAGTCTCCAACTCCGGCTACCCTCTCTACACCTCTCCTCTCCTTCACTTTCTTTGCGTCTATCGCCGCTCATAGTTTTCTTCTATAATTTTCATCAGGCCTCCTCCTCCCCAGCCTTCCCTTTGTCTTGGGTGAACAGGAGCGTAACACCACCACCCACCGCCCTTTGCTTGCTGTCTTCGGGGTTACCCCGCGCTACTCTCCCCCCCGCCTCCCTCCTTTTTTTTCCCTTTTTCTTGCGAGCGGGTCGTCACATAAAAAGAGACACACACACGCTTAAAAAGGGACAAAAGGCGAAATTTAAAAAAGAAAAGCCAAAACGACCGGCGGTGGGGTAGGGGCAGGGCCCCGGGGAAAGCAGGAGAGGAGGGGCGTAGGAAGAAAAAGGGACGGGACTAAGGCAGAGACGATTTGGCTACCAGGGCAAAATGTGGGGAGGAGGCGGCCCCCCCCGCCCCCGGGGGGGGGGGAGGGGGAAGGACACACACCACGCACCGGGGGGTGGGTCACTTCGGTCCTCGCTTGTCACCGAATCGATCCGGTTCGTTTCGGGCCAGTTGTGGGGCCCTGTCGCTGGCGTTGCTGCGTCAGGCAGGGGCAGACACGGAGTTAGGGGTCCCAACGTTCCCAAAAAAGCCTGACACTGGCACGACGGTCGGTGTGACTCTGCAAGAACTCTCTCCGTCTCTCTCACTATATCTAATCTCGCCACACATCCGGTAGCTTGGTGCGCCTGAAGGGAATGAAAAGTTTTTCTTCCTTCTTTCCCGCGCCTGGTCCAATCTGATAGTGAACACACTGTAGAAATCATGGACTACCCCTGGAAGCAACCCAGGAGTTGATGGATGAGGGCGGCGGTGCAAGCAGGAGAGGGAGGAAATGGGGGGAAAGTGTGTTCAGTGTTTCCCCCCCTTTTACTTTCTTGCTCCTGAAATAGTGCGATGGTGGATCACCGAGGACTAAATTTACCATCGTCCCTGCCGTCGAGAACACGCGAGTTATTTTTTGCTTGAAAAAGCAGGGGAAGGACCTAAGCGGGGTTTGGTTTGGTCACTCCGGTCGGGGGCCCATTTTATCAACAGGACGGGAGGTGGTGGCTCGGTCAGTGCAGTGAATTCGGTAGTGAAAGTATTTGAGTGAGGTCTCGTTCGTTATCGTTCCGGAAGTCGTCATCTTCAGTTGACCGACTGTGACTTGGCCGGTGGTGCGTGGCCAGCTGCACCGCAATGCAAGTTTGCTTGAACCAATGGTAGGTGCCAGTGGAAAGCAAGAGACTTGGGTTTGACTACGTGACATGTACCATCCTACGGCACAGTTTTTGATATTGGCAGCAAACCAGTTAGGCTGGTGCATGGCCTATGAGAGGTCCGAGTTTTGCCCTGTGTACCCGGGGGAACCGGCACACGGACCGCACAGAGTTGGTCGCTTTGCGTTTTCGTTTGTGGGGTCCGTTCCGGTCTGTCACCGATTTGAATGGCGCCAGCCCTGCCCCTCCATCTGTACCCATCAGGTGATGCTTGGGCCTCCCCCCCCCTCCCTTCCCTTCCCTTCTTCTCCTTCCCCAGAGCGTTGGCTAGTGTTCCGTGTCTCGTCATTAACGGAATGAAATGCTAGCGAATTCACATGGCATGGAAGCATGAATGACCGCAATCTTAAACAACAACAGGAGTGATGTGATTCCTAATGGGAACGCGATCTTTAAAACAAAATGCTGTTCCTTCTTCACTCGGTCCGTTGGCACCTGCTTTTCGGTTGGCTGAAGCATTAGATGCCACTGATGGGATTGAAAGCGGCGGCGGTTGATGACGAAAGCATACGTAGCGTAAGCCACGCTAATTTTGTACCGAACGCGTGGTAGACACTACGGCTGTTTTGGCTTTGGTCCCCTCCCCCCTCCTCCTCCCAATGGACCTGCTGGGCCCCACCTCACAACGGGGTCACTCGGCCCTAAGGGAATGTTACCTGCTGGTGATACACTAGTATGACTTGCCATTGTCGAACATCCAAGTGATTTTGGCAGACGGCAGTCCGCAAGAGGTACATACTTGCATGCATCGGTCGTTACCATCGTTCGGCGCATTGGTGATGCGCAATTCATTCTAACCGTCTGGTAGCCAATGGCCCGCACCGACAATACATACCAACTGGACTAGCAAATTGGATTATCACTGTATAGATTCAGTGATTCAAATTCCTCAAATCGATCCCTGGGGGCATCTACGGCGCCCAAAAAACAAAACCACCCTAAGAGGACACGGGCGATTGAAGGGCTTTGGTACTTCAATGACAACTTGTCCATTATCATATGATCCCCCCACAGTACATAATACGATACTGTACAGACCAAGGAGGTAACGATGAGATAGCGGGCAAGTCATATATTGTGCAAGAATGGCAGATGATCCTGAGTCCGGTTGGGTGGACGAGGACAATGACCTGGCTTGCGTGTCTGCCGCATTCCTGAGCTATGAGAAGTTTGCATTGAAGCGCGTCGAACTGTATGAACGGAATGTATCACGACTCCAGCTGAAAGGAGTGGACGCTGAACTGCTTGGTCCTCTACTGGAAAGTAAGATTGTCGAGCTCAAGAAATGTATCTCAGTGAACCAGCACTTTTTGTCGCGGGTAGTATCTGCCGTTGGCTTTCCAAAGCCGAAGGCGGAACACTTTGAGGCCATTGGGCAGTTCGAGTTCTCGAAGATATCTAGTGCCCTGCTTCACGTCGCGCGGGACTGGTCATCTGAGGGCAGGCTCGAACGGCGTCAGTCATACGGATGGATTCTTACGGAGTTGAACCGGATCTATCCGTCACGGGATGACCGGGACGGAATAGAAGTCCTTGTACCAGGTTGTGGCGCTGGACGATTAGTTTTTGAACTTGCTCGTGCCGGGTATCATACTCAAGGCAACGAATACACGGCTGTCATGCTGGCAATCTCTGATTTTATGCTGAACCACGCCGGAACATGGAAGCCATCCAAACCCGAGGCAGTAAACGAAGGCGCCGAGGGAGAACAGATTTTGGCAACGTCGACCATTTCGCCTGGTAATCCGGATATTTCAGAAGAGCCATCAGATGACCAGACGCAGCAGTCACCACTTGCTAAAGCTCGGTACCCAAACCGTCCTGCTGTTGGAGGTGATGGGGCTCAAGCACGCAACCACAATTGGAGTCTCCATGCGGTGCATCCGTGGGTCCTTAGCTTCAACAATATCAGTGCGCTCGATGATCAAACATACAGAGTCATGGTACCAGATCGCTGTCCCAGCAATCATGTGGGGCCGGTACGAAGTCAGTCCTTGGATGAGTCTGCAATGGACGAAGAGAATCAGCCGAATGATGACGATACCGCCAGCAGCCGAACTGGTGGTGGTAGGGGCAGCCTCACGAACAACACCGCACCCATGAGTATGTGCTGTGGAGAGTTTGTGCAGTCTTATGGGCCTACCAATCTTATGGCGGGATCCCAATTCGACGTGATCGCGACGTGCTTTTTCATTGACACAGCGCGGAACTTCACAACGTACCTAGACACCATTGAGCACCTTCTGAGAGATGGAGGGAGATGGATCAATATTGGGCCGTTGCTGTGGCATTTTAGTGACATGCCGAACGAGGAGACCGTAGAGTTTACTTGGAAGGAGATCTTCCTCATCATGCGTAGCCGTGGTTTCACGGTCCAGCGCTTCAGTCAAGTCGATTGCATCTACACAGCAGCCCCGCGTCGCGGGATGACGCAACTATACCATTGTATGGCTTTTGTGGCGGAGTATTCACCGGACGGGCAGGTTGACCTCAGTCCATGAAGGATGCTAAAGAATGATTACATGTATCTATAATATTAACTACGCTACCGCTGCAAGATCCGCAGATCACGACGTTTTGGACTAAGAAGTGAATGTACCGGCTCTCGGAATTCCTCTGCTTCGATCAGTTCCACAAGATCAACCAGGTCCATGGGCCTTGCCGATGATGACGAAATGTTAGTTGCCGTCATTGTGATCGAGCCAACATGCGGTGGCGAAGAAGGCATCTTCCCCATCATGGAAAGCTGACGCACGGTGGAAGGCCGGTAGATCGTCTGATGGTTTGCAACCGGCCGCTGATGCGAAACTTCGTTCTTTGGCTGCTCCGGGTGCCGCTGCTGCTGAGGATTGCGCTGTCCCTGCAGATCGCGGTATATGCGGTACGTCAGATCACCCTGCGACGGTTCCAGGACCGAATGAGTGGTATCATTCCGCACAGTATGTGGCGGAGATGGTGCGGATGGCGTTGGATGGAAATGGTCATGAGTGGGCGGGAGATGTTGGGTTGCCGGGTTATTGAAGCTCACCTGGCGGGCAGCTGGTCGCTCCACCGGGCCACCGCTAGTTCCTGGGGCGACCTGCATAGCCGGTATGTATCCCATCTCTTCGAGTTCCCGAGGACCGTACATCGTCGGGGATGCAGGTTCCCGCGCAAATTGACTCGGGTGCGGCTCCTTATAGATGGGCGCATGACGAATCGGTGAAGTCGCCACATCCTTGGTTTCGGTTGCTACCTGTGGAGGTGAAGATGGGGGCTTTGCGGCATTAGACGTTTGAGTATGCATCTGATGATCATAGTGACTGTGAATCGCTGTGCGCATTCCGCTGACAGCTGCCTGTGTCTGTGCCATCGAAGCGGGCACCTGTCTCGGCTCCATGCCCACACCTGTACTCGCGTTCAGATCCCCAGCCGCCTCGGAGCCGACAGAAACATAGCTCACGTCAGTTTGTTGCGGAACCTCCGCTGAGTCCGCTGCAGATGCCACGCGCACATGACGAGGACTGAATTCGCCTGGTACCACCACGCCGGCATCGATGTAGATCTTCCGGTCAGTCTGACACATCGTTTCCGCGACGGAAGCGATGGCATTGACACTGGCATCCTGTTTTTCATACTTGATTTCCTCGATCTTTTGTCGCAGTCCTTCCTGGGACGACTCAAGTTGAGAAATCTGCTTCAGTGCGGACGTCAAGCGGGTCCGTAGCTCTTGATTTTCCGCAAGCAGTTCGTCCCGCTGCTGTTGTAATGTATCGTTCTCGCTTGTCAGCTTCCCTTTGTTCATGGTAAAATCCCTGTTGGCCTTGTCCAATTGATTTTCTGCCCTTGCAAGTCGTTCAATGATTTTCTTAACTTTGGCCTTCTCTTCCGGTGCAAGTTCCTGGATCGTTGGCCCACCTGAAACGTCTGAGCCGACAATTGCCGAAGAGTTGTGAATCTGCTCAGCAGGCTGCGATGCCTGACTCATATTTCCCAGAGCCCGTTCTACAGCCAAGAAGGAAGTGTTGAGTCCGACGCTCGCGCTCAGCGAGCTTTCATCAGCTAGACCAGCAGGCTTCTTGCTTCCCTTCTCAGTGAAGGACACTTTGACCCTGGATCCACCCAATGCCTGATTCATTGCCCTGCTGAGGCTTGTGCCCGCCTGTGTTGGCGCAGATGCCTTAAACTTTGCTGTCCGGGAAGGAGAGGCGACCTTTTGCTTCTGTTTAGCTTTGCTGGCTACTGTGGACGACGTGAGAGAAATGGATGATTCCGATCCTCGTGGTGTTTCCGTCCTCACAGGTTGGTCGTCTCTTTTCTTCTCCTGTTTTGCCTGCTGTGGTCCGTTTGCCCGCTTCGGGGACACCTGTGGGATTCTCGATTTTGGTTGTTGGACAGCTGCAGCACCCCGTTCCGCTGCCTCGTCTGTTCGAAGCACTGTACGGCGCCCCTCCGGAGACTTAGACCGTTTCAGGGCTCCTCGCTTAGTTACCACAGTCCTATCTTGCTTGTGGATCGGATCGCTCTTTGCATGGCCTTCCCATTCCAGCACATAACGCATCGCTTCCGGCTCCGTTTCGGACGAGATCAGATCATCCTCAAGCTCTTGACGGGTACTCATGACTACGTACTTGGTGCTAGTCTTCCGCAGTGACCTCTACATAGTTCCCGTATGATCATCACTAGTCCCATTCGCACCATTAGGTTCATAGAAGTCTCCAAATTCGACAACCCGAGGCTGTGCTGGCGTGAGTGAGTCTCTCACAAGTACCCGGGTTTCTCGGATCCCAGCTTTTCCTTGCCCATCCCGCGACAACCCACCAAGCCGCGCCAAAATGAGCGCAGGTAAAATGAACTCCGGAAACAACGGAGACCCGAAGAAAACAATACAATAGTCCGTATATATAAGTTCCAAATGGGCCGAACTGTGACATATTATTTGCAGCTGTTCTGTTCCTGAAACATCTTCGTATTTCAAAATTCCGTATATAATATATGAAGCTGGTACTTTCAGTACCGGCCGGCGCCGCCCCCACCAAACCCCTCGAGACCCCCTAAACCCGAGGACCGCACTGCCGGAAACGCTAATGGAACTGAGGATTTGGGGTTGGGGGAAGAATTTGCGTAGAGTGAGCGAAGGGCCGCCCGCTTCGAGAAAAGTTGGTAGGGGGATATTAGGCGGCGCATAACAGCGGCCAGCGTTTCTTATTCGCAAAGGTCTCCTTTTTTAATTTCTGGCTTTTTTGGTTTTCTTTCTTTATTTTCTATTTTCATAGTAACTCTACCCCCTCCTCCCTTCCTTTGGGTGCGCGCCGGTTGAAGTCGCAAGGTCAGCAAAAGGGACTCCCGTCCGCTCGATCTGATGATACCCATCCCATCCACACCAAAAACAAAAAAAAAAAGAAAAGTGAAAAGGCCGCTTGGGTCCCCCCACCGCACAGCCACACAGCCACACACAGTCAGAGCAAAACAGTGAACAAAAATATGGGGCGGGGGGAGGTGGTGCGAAATAACAGGTGCTCAACCTTTTAGAACCCTACGGCTCTTCCTTAATTTTTCTGCGTTTCTTTCTTTTCCTCCTCCCTGCCTAACCACCCCCCGCCCAAGGCGCGCCCGACCCTTTTCAGGAGGCCCTTGTTTTTTTTTTCTTTTTCTTTTTCTTTTTCTTCTCAGGGCTTTTTGGGCTCTGCGCCTCTGGCCGTATTTTTCTTGTAGAGAGAGAGAGAGAGAGAGAGAGAGAGTGGGCGTGGTGTTGCGTGCTGCGTGTATTATGCGTGCGCCGGCGTGTTGGCTGTCGGTGGGGCGGCCCGCCTTAGCTTAGGAGAGAGAGAGGGGGGGGGAGGCACCAGGCCGCGCTTTTGCGCTCTGCGGTGCGTCGCTCGCA
Organism: Corallochytrium limacisporum; assembly: GCA_002811645.1. NCBI lineage: Eukaryota > Corallochytrium > Corallochytrium limacisporum. The sequence continues at coordinate 397,337 of PDIP01000032.1, forward strand.
CTTGCGGGTTTTGGCTTTTTTTCTTGTCCTTGGTGGCAGCAGGTACCACCGGGCCCCGGCACCGTGACTGGGGACGAGCAGGCGAGCACTGACACATGTACACAGCGCAGTGCATCTGACGAGCCACCAGAACGCCGGATTACCTTACTGCAGTCTTCTCGAAGCTTTAATACACTTGATGTTGCACTATTCTAAGCGTAAAGATTTCATACGCATATCCTGTCACATGTCTTTCGTATCATTCTGCTCTTGCAAGCTATGTGATGGACAGTACTTAAGTTGACGGTAACGCGTTCCTATTGGTTTGGAATACACATCAAGAGAAGAACACTTCGTACAGGCGACAACAGTGGACGCGAATACACTGTCTACCTCAAACGACTGCAGGCGACAATAGAGACCAGGAAAATTTAAACACAGTATGTTAGAGGCTTTGAGCAGGGCATAGGTTCGAGCAAGACGAAATTGTAAAGTAAGTGGTATAGAAAGCAAAGCAGATCCACAATGTCCACGCCGGCACGTCGACGCCTTATGCGCGACTTTAAGCGCCTCCAGGAGGATCCCCCGGGTGGTGTGAGTGGTGCTCCTACCGATAACAATATTATGCTTTGGAATGCAGTGATCTTTGGACCACAGGACACACCCTTCGAAGACGGCACATTCAAACTTACACTGAAATTCACGGAAGACTATCCGAACAAGCCACCGACGGTCCGCTTTGTTAGTCGCATGTTTCATCCGAACGTATACGCAGACGGTGGCATCTGTCTTGATATTCTGCAGAACCGGTGGAGTCCAACCTACGATGTCGCTGCCATTCTGACATCTATCCAAAGTCTGCTTGACGAACCGAATCCGAACAGTCCTGCCAATGCCACCGCGGCACAATTGTACCAGGAAAACAAGCGCGAGTACGAGAAAAAGGTACGGGCCATTGTCGAGCAGAGCTGGATGGAATAAGAAGGAGAAAGTAGTTTGGTCGTCAACTTTGGGAATCATATTTCAATCGGATTTTCATGTAGAATTTGTTGAGATCATCATTCATCATTTCCTCTCATTATACACAAGAACTATCGTGAACATGATCGCAAAATGAGGTTAGCTAACAGATTTTCTTTACTAGATGTTGGTCTTGTGTGTTTCTTTATCATGTGGAGCAAGACGGTGTTGACGATTGCGGGCGTATATCATGTCTTCTTACGCTTGGCCGGTGGCAGCGACTCCTTGGCAAGGATGTAGAGATCCTCAGCCGCGGACTTCCACCGCTGAGCATTGCGCTTAGACTCTGCCAGCTCGGCGCGCAGTTGTGCCACTTCACTACCACCGAACTCTTCATCGAGGCGGCTGCCATAAGCTCGGCACAGAGATTCGCGGCGATGATTTAGCGCATCATTGATATCCTCAACGTCCACGTCCTCGCCGTCGACCTCTTCGAGCGACCTGCCTTGTGTCATGCCACCTGGTTCCCACCAGTGCAGTCGGGACGTGAACCACCGCTTGATACCTCCTGGGACTACATCATTTGTCTCTCGGAGGCCAGGAGGCCCCGGCAGGATCTTGATCGGGCCCTTTGCTGTAACCTTGCCATCTTCGCCAGTGAGTACAGTCGCATGTCTTTGCAACATCATGGGTTTGTAGTTCGCGGAAGAAGCCACCTCAGCAATCGGCAAGGGCATCAAGAAGTCAGTGACACCACTGCCGGCCAAAGGTTTCGAGGATCGCAGCCTCTGGCCGGATGAAATATCCCAGAGATGCACAGCATTGTCTTCGCCCCCAGTGAGTAGTTGGCGGCCGTTGCTCAGAAAACGAAGAACATTGATTTTGCCTTCATGGGCTTCTCTGATTCTACGCCAGCGCAACAGTGAGGATAAGTCCAATTCAACCTCTTGGTGCTGTCCGATCTTGCGTTTTGCCTCTTCATCCTCGTCGTCGCTTTCTTCGCGTTGATCGTGGTCGCGGTCACGGTTCTGAGCTAGGTCAGCTAGACCGACCCGAGGGACCAGCTCGACCAGCAGCAGTGATCCGTGCAGGGTGCCCACGGCCGCCATGGTAGTCATTGCATCCAAACTGAGGCAAGTTGGAGCCTCTTTCAGCAGAACGTTATGATCTGAAGTCAGGTTTGCGACAGCAGTAGCGTCATCATCCATGGTGGGCATGTTGCTCATGCCTCTGGTAGTACTAGAGTCTGTACTGCCAGGGTATTGCCAGACCCTAAGTGAACGATCACTACTAACAGAGTAGAGGGTGACCCGTCCGGATCCACATCCGCTGGTGGAAGTGAAAGCGAGGCCTGTGATTGGCAGCGTGTGCTCCAGAGCTGACGCAATCGGGCTTACTGCTGTGGTCGGGGGCACCGAGGTGTCCGTGAGGTCCACCAAGCGCCAGAAATGGATTGCCGCATCATCACCACCGGTCGCAACGATGCCCAACGCGGAACAAACGGCCACGGACCTCACAGGCCGAAAATGTGCCGACTGACTTCGCAAGAGTTCACCTCCCGGACAGCTCCACACCGCAATTTTGCCGCTTCGCGTGCCAGCCACGATAAACCCACGGCCGTGACCAAGGGCATTATTGTTTGAACCTGCATTGGCATTACCGTCGTCTATGGCGGTCACAGTGACGCATTCAATAGCCTCCGGCAGTTGAAAGCGGACCGCTGGAGCACCAGCCTTCCATGCATTGATTGAAGAGACGGTTTTTCCGCCACGCACTGCAGCTGGACCCAACTCAGCGGTTGCTCTCGCTCCTGCTTTCCCACCCTTACGGCGTTTACTGTCAAAGCCATCGCCACCAAGGCCCGTTGGCTGTGTTCGTGACGAAGCTTGAGGCGCCCAAACTTGCACCGTGGTGGATACCCCCGTACCAACAAGAGCAATCGAGCCGGAGTCCCACGCGAGGAGTCGACCTCCAGGTTTCTTCTGCTGCTGGTTGTCCGACCCATGTGCTTTAGCCGAGGTTAAAGACTTGCCTTTGTTTGTCTTAGTGTCTGTGTCTCCGTATCCTTTGCGTGTTTTATCTCCCTCTGTACCGCCACCGGCCAGAGACTTCTCAATGCTCAGTGATGGCAAGTCGTGGAACAGGACTGCGCCCGATGTGTATGCTACTGCAATTTTATGGTCCTCTAGTTGCCGCAGATAGTTTTTGTACAGCTGGTCAATGTCTGCAGAAGCTCGCACACCCTCAAGAAAAGCCTTTTCTAGGCGGTGAGCTCCTGTCATTTTCGAGAGCCTAAGGAAACTTTACTAGATTTCTACTATTCTCCCAAGATTTCCTCCCACATTATCCAGAGTATATGGCCGAACACACGGACGATTGACCGTGTCTGTATTCCTTTATTGTATTGTTTCACGCATGGTTCTTCCGACACTGGCTAAGTACCCTATATCCTGAACATTTGACCTAGTTCTCGCTCATTATCGGAATTGCACTCTCCTACCCGTGTGCATGTAACAGTGAAGCACCCAACGATTCCCCGCCACGCGGGTTTTTTCTGACAGCTCCGGCTTACTTTCTGCGAACTTCCAGGCCCCCCCCCTGGGGGGAGGGGCGGCGGCCGAACGGGAAGGGTAGGGACCCCTGGGCCGGAGGGTCTCTTGGGTTCGGGGACGAGAAATCAAGTGCCAGCGTTTCACTTCCCTGACGCTGAGTATCGGGCTTGAGCATTTGCAACTTGTACTGGTAGACTGTGATGTCATCAGAGGTTTATCGCGCTAAGGACAAAACAAGGGCACTCTGGAATTCTTTTATGATTTTCGAAATCGTAGAAACAGTCAAGAAGACACTTGGTTGTATTCACGCTATGCTTTGGCGACACCAAGCACCACCTTGGTCTGGCCGGCGCCGATGGCAACCATGCTGCCAACTAGACAGTCTGGATATGTCTGATCTTTGAAATTCGGTACACTACCGTAGTTTGATGCTAAAATAGATAAATTTGTATGTGATGAATGGAGCACCATCGTAGTCTGGTAGACAAAACATGTCAGAATGAGGCCCTGCGACGTCAACCGTAGACAAACTCCTCAGCGGGCACATCACCGTCAGCAATGGGATCAGAAGACACCCCATCGTGGGCAGCATCTTCCGCAGATATTTCATCGTTGGCAGCTTCCTCAGCGGGAGCGTCAGTGGTGGCATAAGGGTCCTCGTCTTCCTTGTCACTGTCCACGGATTTGACAGTGGCGCTGCCGTTGCCGTAGTATGACGTGCCAGTGGGAATGTTGGGGAAGACTGATGATTTGTAGCTCGGCGATTCAGCCCGTTCCGGTGAAGCAACTGTGCCAGGGAGGCGATTGCCCTCGCCCTCGTCTGCTGCGCCAGAGCCGCTACCACCACTCGCCGCCAACTGCCACGCTGGAATAGTTGGTGCTTTCCGTTCGGCAGCGGTTGGAGTGCTATTGGCACTGCCACTAGCGCTTCCAGTGCGAGGGAATGCTTTTCGGTTGAGAAGGAGGCTCTTAACACTGCCAATCTCGGATTTCAGTCCACCAATGCCCGAGGTGGAACCCTTCAGTGACTGAATGTCGTTGGTCAGGTCCCGCAATGCCTGGTCTCGCGTAGCGTTCTGTTCCTGCATCTCTTTAATGAGATCCAGGATGGCCTTGCTGTTCTGGTTGGACTGTTCCTTCAGCTCTGCAATTTCTTTCTTTAGGTCATTGATCTGTTCCTCATTGCTGAACAGCCTCTTGACATGAGGCCAGATAAAGTTGGAGAATCCATAAGCACCACCTCCTAGAACTGCAAAAATAATAAGATAATCGGTCCAGGTACGCTGACGAGGCGGCTCCTGAGGCTGCATGAACACCTGGGGCGGCGCCTGCTGCATGCCCGGGAATCCTTGCGGGACACTAGCGTTGTACGGAGCCTGAACCATGGCCCCTCCGGACAGACCACTCGGGGCAGCCTCGCCCACGCGCTGAAAGGCAGTACTAATCTCTGCATCATTCAGACCCTTGTTGCGCAGAAAGTCCACGCGTTGTTGTGGTGTACTCTGTTTGACCTGATCGTTGCTGAGGAAGTTGACCGCATTGGCCACCATATCCTCACGGACCGTGCTCATGGCAGCGGGGTTGTTTGTGCCAGGAGCGAAAGTTACGTGCTTTACTTGCTTGTTATGAAGTTCTTGCCTCCGCTGTTGGAGCCTGGCCTGCAGATCCTTTTCCGCCGAACTCATTGGGGATCAGTCTTCATGTTATCGTCCCACAATATTTACAGCGGTTCCACTCGCTTTGTTCGCTCGTAATGGGTTCTTCGTCATCTTTCAGTACTGTTTCCTAAATGAAAACATACTCTCAAGTACGTCAACGAATTGTTGCAACGGAAAATTAGTCTTCAAGACGAGGCTAACAGCCCCAATTCCACTGACTTGCCGTAGCATTCCGTTCCGCACTGGTATCCCGCCTGCTTTCACATCTCGTCCACGCAAGCCTCCCGTACTTCCGAGCCTGGGCTAGTCAGTCCCCTCGGCCTGTGGAACCCAAATGTGCAATTGCAAGCTTTCGTCTTTAAAGCAAAACGCCGCCTCGTCTCCCCTCAGCTACACTAGTCTTCTGGTTTCTCAGTCAGTGAACAAAGAGGTAGAGACTCCACAGTCCCATTCGCTGGAGGTGCGGGAGTATAGGCAGGTGCTAAATTTAAACTATGCATAAATATTTTTTAAATCTTTAAAATATTTGTTTCTGTGAATCAGAGTCTAAACATTTGTTTTAATCATACGGGGAATCATGAATGTGAACTCAAGACAGTCTTGTAACTGAGACGACTGTTTCTCAAAGTTTTGGTCGTATGATCGTTTACAAAGCTACTCTCCACTGCGAACAAAAAATTGAACTCAAGAACGAAAAAGTTTGTCCGAGTTTCTCGCTTTTGTTTTCGCAGTACTGTGACGATACCCACGACTATTATTGAACTTGTCTACAGTTGCTCGTACGTAATTTCACCCACACATCCCTCTATCGGCGGTCACTTGTTTTTCGTTCAAGGCATTCCTCTTTGAGCAGCAACAGCTTAGTTTCCTCCTCCGCCAAGCTCGTCACAGTGCAGTAATCCCTCTGTCCGCAGCGTACATCTTAGCTATGTCACACCGCTGTTCCTCGGACGTAACAACTTCACGCGAGCACTCGGCTCCGCGGAGGCTAACGCCTTCCTGCAATGGGAGTCTCGACATGGTTCTTTCAATTTTCTTGTTTCATGTGATACTATATGCTTTGCTTTCTGGCGTCGTCCATGCGTTCCAACTCAAGCAAAGTGCAGTCAGTTCAGTAGGCATTCGAATCATCAGTGGGCCTCAAGATGTCATACAGACATAGTGAATTGATGCTGTTCACCATCGTCTACGCTATTCCGTGGCCCATCGTGGAATCTCTTGTTTGAGCTGTGGATGCGCACAGTCTTTTATTGTTTGGTGGAGTGTTGTCTGCAGAAATTCCAACGTCCCAAATCGGCCGACGTCGTTTCTACATGTCGTTCAAGTATTGCAGATGTTGATCAAACGGTTACTGGGCTTGGAAGGAGAGACGTTTCCTCTTCCAGGCTGAGTTCGCGTAGTTTTCTGCAGTTTGAATAGAAACGAAACGGTAGGAGTTTCTCGATTACATAGTGAATGTAGATAAATGGCGGTCGACTCACCACCGCATCTTCGAAGTGTAAATGTTTCTGTTCTCTCACATTCCAGGCCGATTGTATGCAAAGATGCACTGCCCGAGCTCTGTTCTCTCCCCTTCGTTGCGTGATTTTGCGCGCTTTCATAACGGCAGCGACCGTGTGCTCTCTGTGTGCATGCAGTCTTCCAAATATGCAACAGCGTGCTCGTCATCGGCATGGGATTGGTAAGTACTGTATGTAAGGTGTGGTTTGGGTGAAGGCAATGACAAAACTATAAACAAAATGGCAAAACCCAGAGACTGATCGACAGATCCGTGCACAGACACTTCTTCTTCCTTTGCTTCGGTTGATTCTATGGCATGCTCGCTCTCAATGGAATGGGTTGAGAGCGGGACCGGGTCTGGGATTCCCAAAGCTCGTTTCCGGGTGACTTTGTCTACAGTGAATTGATGATGGTAAGGTGACGGGTCGAGCCCGAAAATAAAAGCAACCAATGTGCTCGGCTCACGCACTTTCTGCATACGCTGACTGTTAGCTTCATCAATATATTAGCGAGAGTCCTCACATTGGCCAACAATGGCGTAGGAGAGGTCTTTCATACGTGGCATTCCGTACCTATCCTATTTGCGGTACTGTTTGATGGCTGTGGGGGCCGTAAACAGTTCGCACCGGAAAGATCAATCCCAACCCCGTCTCATGGTCAATGTTCCCTAGCATTCATCCCCAGCAAACTGTCATGCGAAGGGAAAGGCCGTTGACAAATCAAAGTTTGTGTCCGCTCCTGCTCTTTCTCAGGAGTGGGCCTAGGACACCAAAGCATTCAAAGACTAATCATATCCGTCCCCATGCACTGCCATCCTTGAGATACCAGTTTTCACTTGCCATGTTCGGTAACCCCTATTTGAACGATGGGTGATGGTTGGCTAGCAGCAATGGTACAATTGTTGGTGGCGAGTATGGGGTCGTTCTCCATTTGGTTGGTTGGGGGGGGGCACTCCGGATGTACTTGCGCATATTCACTCGTCCCTTACCCTTGATCCGTTTTTGTTCTTGCCCGTGTGCACACAGTGGAACCTGGCACACCCTTTCAGATCGATTACACACAGTCGTGTGCCCACCACGGTGCTCACACTGGCCACGCAGGGCAACTCTAACATTCCGTTGAGGGCTGAAGAGTTAGTCCCCAACTACAAGACTGGGCGGATTCTCATCCTTCTGACGCATCTCTGTGTGGGCAGTGACGCAGGCACATTGCTTGCGCTATTCATACCACTTCGTGAGTAAGGGAGGGGATGGGGAAGTATTCAAGTTGGGTGCCTTCCTAGGTGTGTATAGGGAACGTTGAGGAATGCCGACATCCAGCTATCTCGATATGCCTGCCCGTTTCCCATGCCCATGATGACATCGTACTTCAATTGGATGTCTCTCCCAGGGAAGTTTGGCTGGATTTCTTTGTCTGCCTATGGTAAGTCATAAGTAGCTTGGGAAAAACCCATCAACAAGCGGACTTCTGGATCTCGTACACTGTTTAGCACACCCTCAGCTCTTCCTCCCTCTCTCGCTTCTTCTCTCCACCCACTCTTTCGTGTTCATTTGTTTTGGCCCCCGGGATGTACATAACACACGCTGGTGTTCCGTAAGGGGTTTCTGGTGATAAACACTGTGGAGAATTAATTTTGACCCCATTGCGAAGCTTTGTGTCCAAACCCCAGACGTATCTTCTTCCTCGCGGATTGAAATTTAAGAAAGCATGCCGTCTCGGTGTGGTTGGGGCTCGCCTACATGTTTTATCCCTCCATTAACAGACACACTTTGACTGCAAACATTCCAAAGAACAATTGGGAATGCCCTCATATCAAATGGATTGACATTTTCGAGCTACATAAAGGATCACGATCTCACAGTTAGCTTGGCTGTTCGCAAAAGACGGACCAAAATTAGTTCGCAGGAATTTTTCATGGGAGGTTTACAGGCACTCAACGACGAGGGCGCGTGGGTGTGAAATTCCATTGGGCATGATAAATTCAAAGGCCCACTGCAGTGGTTTCTAGGCAAGCTGTGAGAGCGAAGGCGTTTTCGCGGGGTTCCAGGTGGAGTGGGTTTTCACCGACAAAAGAGAACTTGGGTGTAAGAGCTTGGTTTGAGTCTCCGTGTGAGTGGCTTTCAATCTCCTGCGTTCCATGAGATTGCCATTGGGCCATAACATGCATGCGAGGGCTTCCCGAAACCGACACCTCTCTGGTCGGTCATCGAATGTACACGCTTGGAGTCTGAGCCATTTGTGCGATCTCTATTAGATGTGCTGTGGATGCCTAACCCATGACTTTAATGGGTATAGTGGGCCGCTGACTGACGCACTCTTTGGCCATGGCAAGTGGGGCTACGGTGTTGTATGTGTTAGGAACCGAACAAGGCCAATTCGAGACTTGTTGTTGATAAACGTATGGTCAGGTAGTGCAACCAATTTGTATATTCACTATTGGTGTGGGTCAAATGCGACGGCCTGAATGAAGGCCGTATGCATATGCTGTGAAATTGGACTCCCAGTCCCACGAGACGTTTCTCTAGGTCCAGTCCAATAGTCACGCACACAGCATAGGGCTCAACCTCTGCTCAGAAAATAACCCAGCAACCGAATTGTGATTGTGGCGGACGTCATAGTGAAAGTACGTAGTTTGTTTGTGTATCTAGCTCATGGTATGTTTGTTCTCGCAGAAAAATCTTCCGATGGCAATGGAACGGAACTAGTTCATCTTTGCTTCGCAATGTTGCCCTCATCACTGACGTCCGCTGCTCACTGCATTGACAGTGAAGATCCCTTCGCTTTGAGAGAGGTCTGGTAACTTGAATGCCTTGAGTGCTTTGTTTGTGCTAGGCCGGGTGATGACCAGAGGAGGGGATGATGCCGGTAGTTTCCATGTGCTAGGATAGAATGACTAAGTACCGCCCTCTCACCCAACCGCATGACTATAAGACCACTAAGAGGAGGGCCCTATCCATGAGCATAGCTTCTGTATGACCCGGATGATATGGGATAAAGAAGGTTCAGACCGGACAACTGGGATTACCGAAGTTGTCCTGATGAATTTCGACTGAATTCTTTGGTCCTCACGGCTTTCAACCATGTGGTGTTGTTTTATATGGACTGATATGTGCGTCACAGCGTAGGCCAATAAGTTGTTTGTGTCCAGGGAATGGTACTGAGGAATACTTGCTTGAAGGACTATCAACGTCCACGCCCCCAAAGTACGACCATAGCTAGGATTTCACATGACAGCTGTTCCTTCCCTCCCGTATGTTCCCGTTCCACCCACAGGTGTCTGGCAGCCAACATTGGTAGTGCGCTGATGAATTGCGTTGAAAGCTGTTTGAGTTCCCTGGTCGCTGTGTGTTTTGTTGAGTGCCACTATATATATATATTCACATCGCCGCAAGACGCAAAATGGACATTTCGTGAACCGCTGCCATCTCCCTTTTTTTGGTGTAGGCGGTTTTTGTCTTATCTTCCCCGTGCCGCGAGCGTGGGTGGTATTGAAACACTTGAACCAATAATGTTGAAGACAATTCGACATTCCAGGCTTGAACAACACCTATGAACACCTATGACCCAATCATGTGTATCCTCGATTCTCCTGTAGAACATGGTCAGTCTATCAGCAAACCCAATGGACCTCGAGATGCAGGCAACACTGTACCTCCTGTTATCACATCTCAACCGCATCCACTGTGTGCACAATGACACTTCTAGTTTAGGTACTGCGTTGGAAACACTACAAATGATTTCAGCTATGACCCGGCAGGTCATAAGTTCATCTTCGTTGAATCTGAGGCACTGGAAACGATGGTGCTGTGATGAGGTTACACTCTATTATAGCTGAACAATACACCTGATGAGGAAGGGGTTATACGATATGGGTCCGTGGTCATGCCCGGCATGGTACTTTCGATGCTTCAAACGTTCTTCCTCGACAAACCGATAACAGCTCTTTCTTGTTTGGTGATCAAACCTTTGCTTCCCACGCGCAGCACAAGGTTTTGCAGTCTCCCAATTTCTTCCAGCCCCGGTACACCACGCACGCACGTAGGTGAAGCAGCAGCCGTGCCCGCGGATAAGGTAGCCCCTAATCAGAATCCAATGTTAGGCCCTAATTTACCGCCCATGTTCCTCAACTTGGGAATATCGCTCCGCAGCCCACGTAGCCTGATCATTCTTTGCCCTTTGCGCCTAGACCTGTGAAGGAACTGAGGATTCCAAACACTTAGTGTCATAACCGCTTTTGGTGTTCTCCGTGTACAATTTCGTGTCCCACACACAGCAGAGGACTGTCGTCAAAGCCGCAAGGCCAGTGGTTTGTTTTCTGGCCCAGGTTTTGCCAACTGCGCCGGTTCCTATCCTAAGAAATTGATAACTTCGTAAGCGGGAAGACAAATTTGTACCGCCGGTGCTAACTTTGGATATTCTGTAAGATTCTTGAGTTGATAGAAAGATATTCATGATATAAACTTGCACAGGATGAGTCTTGTATGTCTTGGGCCGCACCCGATTTATCGTTCGACTTTTTCCCTACTTCCTGTGCAGAAATATTCACACACTTAAACACCGTTCGGAGGTTCGGAGAGAGTGTAAGGACTAGAGTCACGATCCAATTGTTTTAAGCTTTTTCTTGCTCACATTCGAAAACCGAATTTAGTTAATTCATTTACTATGGCTACGACCCAAACTAGAAGAGATCCCATCAAATCCTTTGCCCAATCTCCGGTTTGTATGGTATCCAAAGTACCGCGCCGTCAAAATTAGTGACGAGAGCCGGTGTAAACACCGATGGATTTGAAACCAGTTGTGTATATTCACATCTGGTTGATCGCCGCAACCGATATCCACACCGGCGATGAATTGACATGCGTGTCCCGGGAGTCCATGTTTTCGGCAGAAAATTGTGTGGCAATGTGAGTTGGCACCATTCCCTTGTGATTGGCTTCGAGGCTGTGTATTTTTTGGTACCATTCATTCTATCTCTCGTCTCCCGGTGTGCGTAGAATTGGGCTGCGGTGAGAGACAGGTTCATCGCAAAACGGAAAATCTGCTGAACTCTCCTACAATTGCTGTTGTCCGTTGCGCGAGCTTGCTTGCACTAACAAAGGGGACGTACTGAACCGACGTAACCCTGAAAAGTATGTTCCCCGAAGCTGTTGTCTCCGACGGAACTCGAGCGCGAATGAATTTTGTAAGCGGAAATCAGGAGTGTTCACAATTCTTTGTTTTTAAACGACACCATTCAATATGGAGGCGAGGAGGAGGCTTAAACCGGGTAATGATGATGTTTTTTTGTCTCCCAGTAATAGCCATATGTAGGACCCCAGCTGGCAATCTCATCTCACATCTTGACATCAGTTGCGGTGGTGGTACTACACTTTTCTTCATTATTCCACTGGGTCAAAAAATAGATTATAGGCTTGGTACTTTCGGGGGGTCTGCCTCGATATGGCAGAGTCGTCGCCCTTCAGTTTTTTGTTGCACATGATTGAGAATCATGTGGAATTTGCTTAGGATCTAGTCGTGTGACGGTGGTTGCATGCGTAGACACACCAAAACCAAACACGGTAGGATGCCTATGAGATTGAAGTTGACACTGCGGCGTACCCAAACAAAGCCTGTACGTTCCTGCCTGTACAAACACAATTGCCGAGTGCCGAGTAAATTCTTTCGTGTTATTCTTGAAACATGTTTGCATAACTTAATGACAATAGAATCTCATACGGGACACTCCCGTGCGAACCTTTGTTGATCTACCGTATGCCACCCACTCACACCCTTGCAGTGCCCAGTGTGCGCCGACATCATCTTTGTGTGCTCTGAGGAAATCAGTATGGCACTGTGATAGGCAAAGCATCAAACGTTGTGCATCGCTTTGCCATTGGCGGATGGCATCCTGTTCTTGTGATTGTCAATTAATCATGTTGAGCCACAGACCACCAAGAGGATACTTGTTTTCAATGGTGTCAAAATTTTAAAAGCCATTGATATCGTTTCAAGAAGGAAGTGCGTCGCCGCAAACGAAGATTTCAGGCTCTCGGATGACACGGATGCGGGGCACATGCACAGAATGGGCCGAACGAATTCCTGTCAGCCATGTCATAGGAATCTGTGAAATTCGCTGCATGAGCATCGAATTCAGAGTCGTCATGATAATTCTTCTGCAGTCCTTCGCATTGGGCATGTTCAAAGCAAGATACAGACGTCTGGCAACTGTCCTACACGCCAGCAGACCTTGCAAAAATTGATCGCGTGTTGTGTGCAGAGAATGGCTCAATTCTTGAGTGTCCGGTAGAATTTCCGATAGTTTGAATAAGGGCCGCATTCTGCGTTGGTGTGAACGCGCGCTTACTATCGCCAAACATTACGGCTGGGGAGATCCCGAACGCTTTATCAGTAATTCCTCACCGCCCACTCACATCGGGGAAGGGGTTCAATTTAGAAGGTGCTGAACGGTTTCACTGACCCAAGGTTGGCCCCATTGCGCTCGAAACCGCGTGGAACGGGACAGTTGCCAGCGGTCTGTCTTGTTCGGTACGCTCTGAAGATGTGGTGTCGGAGCTATGCAAAAAAATTCTCTCGGCGCAAGCTAGGCAACACTGGGTGTGCTCATATGATGAGGCTCGGGGCCCTCGTTCTCGTGGATTGTGTTATTAGCAGACATAATTCGATTGTCCCCGGACTTTCTTGTTCTTTAAACCGGGCCCACTCTTGCTGAAAGGGGCAGGTGATACGCTGTGCTCGAGGAGACGGCCCCAATCCTTCAAATGTACAAGAGTTTGAGCCCCACGACGGGGGCCTATGGGGGTTGTTCTCAGTTGTGCACAGACCAATGAAAGACCCCGCAATAGACAAACGTCATTGGGTCTGCTGCATATTGTAGTCTGCTTTCTTGCCTCTGGTTTCTCCTGTCTTGCATTTCCACCTTCCATATGTGAATTCGTCTATGGATGTCTCAGTACACTGTCGAGATGCACAATCAGGTGGAGATGTTTGGCTGGCTCCGGGATTTCCGCGTGATTCTCACTGTGAGGCCAGACGTCCGCTGTTGGGCGCTCACCGTTCTACAAAGACATGGTAAGTAGTGGTTGCGCATTTTGAACACTCTGCCATGTGTGTGTTCCGAGGATGGGAGTCCTGTGCCTTCTAAGTGACCGTGACGATGTCCCACAAAGACTCGCATTGCTTCGACGTGCGGACCCGTACGGACGGGACCAAAGGGCAGTCAAAGGGGCCAAGGGTAGCACGAATGTGCTCCAATTTTTCATATTCAATGACGAGAAGAAATACTATGCAACGGTCCAGATGTATCTACGATGTTTCACCAGCGGCTTTAGCAGGACGTCAGACCCAAATGCAGTTAATATTGCTGCTGAGTGACTGAGACTTGCGTGTCCCCGGGACCCAGGGCAGTGTGCCGGTGAGTTGGTTAGCTCGAGACTGTAGTAATTACGTCCGAGTTCATAGTCCTGTGTGTCTGTACAGTGCGATGTCAATTATCTTGAAACATCGTGCAACGTGTCTCCAAGGCCGATGGAGCTGTCGCGTGTAGCTCATGCGGCACAGAAATTGAAACTTTAAGCCTGGCTCAGCAGTCATCTGAGGAACACCCCCTTGCATTTGGATCGACAGGAGCGGGGCTATAGTCAAAGACCTGGCTAAACCATACCCATCTCCCAATTGGGTTCGCGCGCGCACTCCATTTCTCTGACGCAACGGAGATTTTCAGAGATTGGCCGAGCCAAGAGCGTTTGCTCGCCACCAAGTCCTCGCCCCACCACCCATCCCCACCCC
>PDIP01000032.1:429457-448231 GCA_002811645.1 Corallochytrium limacisporum
TCTCTCTCTCTCTCTCTCTCTCTCTCTCTCTCTCTCTCTCTCTCTCTCTCTCTCTCTCTCTCTCTCTCTTTCTGTCTCTTTCTCTCTCGTTTGCAAATAAGGTCTTCTAGCAGATCCTCTTTCCAAGAAGCGTTCTCAAATAAAATGCACTGGTATAAGCACGGTCTATGAATGCAATCTGTTGGCAAGGAACCAGCCCTTGCGATCTATACACACTTAGAGGGTCCACAACAGTTTAACTTACCTGAAACGATTGGTAAGCTTTCATAGCCTTTTCCTCAAGGCACAGCTACACAAGTAGAACCATAACAAAGCGTAGCATTGCTCATGTCACAAAGTGTGTGACTTTCGCCATCCCTTGCGAGCTTACATCCCTCGAGCCCCTCGAAGGGACACTGCACTCTGATTTTGTAAGAGCCAGACCCATAGTAGCCAAAGCCAATGCGAAGCTTGATAACATCGCCTGGAAAGAAAGAAAAAAAAAAAATTGGGAGGGCCACAATCACCCTGGGTGAAACCAGGATGACGGGTGAGATGCCGCAGAAGGGACAGACCCGCTTGCGGGTAGTCCTCGCGTCCTTGGCTGCCCCGCTGGCAGCGGGGCTGGAGAATGGAGACGCGAGGGATTTATTTGGGAGAGAAGGGGAGGGGAAAGGGGAACAGGGGCATTTAAAAAGCAAACGGGGACTTTTTATTGAAACAGCTTGCGACTTTGCGAGGACTGAGGTTCTCCAGAAATCTTGTCCTGGGCCCCTTCATCTTTACATAGTAAATATATGATACAAATAGACCCCAGCCTGGGCGCGGCGGGTACGCTGGACGGGAAAAAGGTAAAGGGCAGGAGCAGCGGAGAAGAAAAGTGGGAAGTGGCCTCCGTGAGTTGGAGTGAGTCGCGTTGGTGTGCGTTGAGATTTTTGGGCAGGGGGGGAGACGCGGCTTGTAACAAGGGGCGCAAGAGAGAACAACGGGGACGCAAGCCGTGACGGACCGAATCCTGTGCTTCCCGCTTCTCCTCTCCCCTACGCCCTTCCCCCGCCCCTTACCTTACCAACCGTACTCAGCGTTCGCCGATTGGTTAGAGAAATGTAGACATACGGAAAACTTTGTAAAAGCTACACCGGAAGTGGTAAGGTGATATTAAAAATATAGTATTGTTGATAATAAAATATACTTACATTGTGAAAATTGAAGAGTAAGGAGGATCTCTGTTGTCAGGGACGACCATTGGTTGGCGGCCGAAAGGAGGTTGGAATAGAGATCAGAGAAGCTTAGAGGAGGACTTTTGGTGTATGACTACTTGGACATGACTTCGCGACCATGAATCACCACGCACCTTCTCATTGTCCTGGCTTCCAGAAATTAAAACTAGTGGCTGATAATGCTTCTTGACCGTCTTGTGTCTGTATTTGTGTGTTGTGTGCTGAAATCACTACTGCAGAAGAGGCCGTGTGGAGCGGAGCTACGATTGGCTAGCTGACTGCTTGTTCATTGTTCAAACTGGCTGTTGACGATATGTTAGTGGGGATAAGGAGTGGAGGTGTCCAATGAGTTGTTATTCGATACGCGGAACGAAGCAGGTGTGATGGGAAAACAGAGCCAGCTGCTGTGTGGGCCCATTGACTGGGGTATGTAATGTCATTCTTCAGGAACTCTGGCTGATATCCAGGTTGGATACGTTAGGTTGGGACGTCACAATTACAAGGCATTACATATGTGGCAGTTATAGTTGTATGGATGGTGATCACCATGTCTGTCCCTCTCTTCTTTAACTCTTCCTACTGTGAATGTATTCTGGCTTCATTCTTGCTGGCCATCTCTAGCCATCTAACGCCGGCTGTAACGATCCCGGTCATCGCGGCGATACTGGTCTCGATACCGATCGTCCCGGCGGCGGTCGTCCCGGCGGTCGTCCCTGCGGACATCACGTCGGTAGCCACCTCCACTATGGCGGTCCCGTTGCCGCTGGTTGTTGCCGTAGTGCTGTTGTTGCCTGCTACCATCGCCGTGATAGCTTCTGTGGCCCTGTTGAACATTCCTCTGCCAGGCGACGTTGCCGCCAGCACCATAGTGGTGTTGTTGTGGCCGTCCAGGAGGTGCTGGCGGAGGTGGCATGCCAGGAATGGAACCATGCGGCACCCCAGCAGCGTTGTACGCATTCATTGGCGGTCCCGGGGGAGGTGGTGGTGGTCCACGGTGGTCGTTGTACCGCCCACCACCGCCGTAGCCGCCTCTCTGGTTCCGGTGGTACCTCTTGTCCCCGCGGTCGTTGCGGTAGTCCGCATTGTGGCCGCGGTACTGTCCACCATCCCGACGATCCCGATAGTTGTTACCGCCCTGGACTCGCATGAAGGACCGTTGCTGGCGCAGCTGTTGATCGTAGACATCACCAACGCAGCGCCACGGACGCGGGTCGGCCCGCTTGTCCCCGCGCATGCGGACGTTGAGATCGTGGTCGACCAGGACTGGATCGGGCATGCGAGCGTTAGACAGGGGCTCGGACGGGAAGATATGCTCCGGTTTGTCAGCCATGGGCATGATGTACCGGCTGCTCACCACCTGGACGTTGGGGACATCCTGCAGCTGCGGCATGGTGGGAATCGGCGAAGCGTAATTCATGCCCGGAGGCACCCCCTCATCGTCCGGTAGCAGAAACCCAAAGACTCCGACCGACTGGGTTTGGTCAATTGGAATCTCCTCCTCCACGTCCTTCTCATATAGCTCGCACAGCTGTTCAAATAGACCGTCTCGTTTGCCGACTATCAGCACATCAATGTTGTTTCGGTTGCGCAAACGCTCACCCTTAGTCAGATCACCTGCAACCGATTTCAGCGCGGCTTTCAGACGGCCCTCGTCGATAAAAGGTAGCAGAACCACCCCTTGCCAAGCGTGCTTCTTGCCGTTCAGGTCAACCGGAAAGTCCTCAGGATAATAGTCGAGGATGGGCGACTTGGGGTCGTACATGAGACGAGCCCAGCTCTCTGGCAACAGGTTCCTTCCGGACGCCGCAGGCATGACAGACATGAGCTGTTCCAAAGGAGTGAAAGGCTCAGTCTTCTCCGTGAAGGGTTTAATGTCAGTGATGCCGACCAAATCACTTGCAAATGGGGCATAATGGTACGGGAAGTACCATTTCCAGCTGCGACAACCTTGGTAGTAGTAGCCGAGAACCCAGGCTAGACCCTCCAGGTAATAGCGACCAATTTCTTTGCGGAAGTTCGAGTACTCTTCCTGATCGTCCACATTGACGTTGAACTTCAATTCATAGTAACGTTCTTTCGCACCAGCCTCGTGAAAGCGGACGTCATCCTTAATGTCATCGTCCTCTTCGGTCTTTGGTTTTTCATCTAGCTCTTCTGACTTACGCTTCTTACCAGCAAGTTGCGCATTCGAGTCGTGCATCAATTTCTCTTTGACCACATCGTCGGTTTGTTTCATGGCTTCATCAACGGAAGACTCAGCATCAGTCGTATCACTTCCGTCTTCATCGCCCTCTCCGAACACTGGCATGCCAGCAGCGTCAACCTCTTCCTTCTTGGGTGCCACGGACTCCACAGAAACTTCCATGCTGGTTGCTTCCTCTTTGACCGGTTCTGGTTTCTTGAAACCGTCAGTCTCCTCCTTGTTGACAGCAGTCCCATTTGGACCGTCGGTGGCACTCCCTAGCAGTGACTTCTTCATTTCACGATCATGACGTGCGAGGGCACCTTCACGTGCCGCAAGGGCACTTTGCGGGGGCTTCGTGTCTTCCTGTTGACCTCTTTGTTTAAGCTTTCCCAGC
Organism: Corallochytrium limacisporum; assembly: GCA_002811645.1. NCBI lineage: Eukaryota > Corallochytrium > Corallochytrium limacisporum. The sequence goes on from PDIP01000032.1 coordinate 433,236, forward strand.
GCCTTGGCTGATGCTTCCAGGTCTTTCAAGCCTTCTTCATACCATTCACTACCTTTCTTGCGCCTCTTAGCATTGCGATTGTCTTTGATCTTTGCATTCCTGCGCTGTTCATCATCGAAACGCTTCTTGAAGACACTATCCTCCAGGTCTCCCAGTTCCTTCAACATGGGCTGCATGGAAACCAGGTCCGGCCAGCCATCCTTGGTAATGAAGTCCTTCATCTCAGGTAAGTGCTTCTTGTACAGGTCAGCAAGAACGTCAATGGCACCTTCCCTAATTTCAAGAGATGGCAAATGGGGCAGGAAATCGTTTCCAACAAAGAAACAGAAAAAGATCCAGTCATCTACGGCGCGTTCAACATTCCATTCAAACGGCAGTGCCCGCTCCGGTCTCAAGCCGACGTCCAGGTATTCTTTCAGCACATGCAGCACAACAAAGATGAATCCCTTATCGAATTTGTTCTTTTTGGTTCCACTAGGATACAAATTCTCATCCCGATCGTCATCCTGGTCCATTCCGTCGGGTAGGCCTTTACAATTCACAGCATCGTGACCTATTTGACCGCAGACAGCGCACGACCTTGGCGCCCGTGGTCCCGAGATATCATCGCGCATAACGTAGAAGTACGGCTCGTGGGTACTCAGGCCCAGCATAATCAAATCGGCATCGGCTCCAACGAGAACGTGCTTGGTCTGGGGATCGTAGGCTTTGGACACCCGCTGCCTGCGAATGAACTCCATGATCTTGTGCTCTCCCTCGCCAGGCACTGTAGCATCACTCAGGATCACCTTCACCCCTTTCCAAGAAGGGTCATTGTGCAGGCGATCAACCGCATAGTAGCGAAGAGCATCACTTAGGCGTGCCATGAACTCTGTTCCAGGAGTAATGCAGTTACTGTCGAATTTATCACTCTCCTTTTTCGCGGGTAGTTTCCGACCCTGTTCAATTAATTCTTCCCGAATGGCATCAATTACGAGGCGGCTCTCCTCAGCCTCCTTCGCAGAGCGGAATCGACGACTGCGCTGCTGATTCATCTTGGCACGGGGTGCAACACCGTCAATCGCCATGTAGACTACCCGTCGAGGCCGAACAATCCGGAACAGCCGGTCCATATAATCAAAAATAGCAACAAACATTTCTGCCTCGTTGCTGGGTGCTGGCCTGTCCTCTGGATGCGTGCATGGATGGATGATGCCGTTCATATCTAGATACATGTTATCAAACTCTATTCCGTTCGGATTCCGCGACGCCGCATCCACCGGTCGTTCTGGGGTATGTTCATGTTCAACCGCTTTTGCCACAATCTTTGGGTATTTATTGGTCAACCAGCGGAAAAATGCCGGTACACCCATTTTGAATAGGTATAGGTATCAAAGGCTACGAAATGAACAGCGCTATTTAAACCGTCAACCGTTTGCTCTCATGTTCTCAGCGATCTTTGTCGAGCTCGCGTTTATGGAACGATACAGTAAAATTGATTGAATTATTACATTTATCATTGAAGTTGTCCACTTGGAATGCATGAAATACGCACAGGCTTGCCTTAAGTACTGCGGTGGTGTACCTTTCTTGGCACTCCCCCGGTTGCGGTGGGTCGCAGTCCCGATGGGCCTCTTCCTCACTCTCGGATAGCGCAGGTCCCGCCCAAAAGAATTTCCGGTCCTCATCACTCGCCCGATCCCCCCCCCCCTCCTCGGTTTACCGTCCCAAACTGGTCTTGCTCCCCCATCCCTCTACTCCACCACCGCAAAACTCCCCCGTACGTTTCCCCCTTCCGCATCTCTGCACCAATTGTTGTGGAATAGAGAGCCCGGAATGAGAAAAAGCCACCGTGGTCCTTACCATGTGGGCGGGTACACCCTAGAGTATATTAAAAGATTCCTCCTTGTATACTGTATTGATGGTAGTATATAATTTTACACGATGTCCGTATCAAATATTACGACTTGACGTCCCTTCGGCTCCAAATGCAATTTTGCAAATCAGCAAAGGGGAGGAGAGTTGCTGATGGTTTGGTTTCTCGGCCCCTTTGTTACTCACTAAGGATGGACCTTGTGTGCCAAGAATGTTCACAGAGCGGAGGTCACAAGGCATGTGCAGCCAGAAGCAGATAGAGAAGGGTAACAGGACTTTCAAACCACGCGCAATAAACTCTCCGCCCGGTTATATGTTTGTTCGACGGTCTATCGCTTTTCGCCCCAATCCGTGGTGGGCACTTTACTTGTCGCTGACAGATGCACACACCGCAGAGAGCCACCGCAGAAGCCACTGGTAGTGTGAGTGGATCCGTAGGCTGGGTGCTATGTACAAGTGCGCACTCTGATTGCATTGGTCGTACATGGTGCCCGAAAAGATATTAAAGGATGTAATGCGATCAGGATCTGGATAACTTCTAGGTTTTGGGTATTGGCGTTTTCATAGGTCACACAGACAAATAAAAAGCACCATGGGTAAAGATAAGCACGAGGAAAGCAGCCGTCCACTGGAGCTGGATCCTCAGCCGGAGTTCATTGAGCACCGTCTAAAGCTCTGGGATCAATATATGAAGCAGCATGAGGAAGAGGTTGCCAAGAAGGCCGCTGAAAGGAGCCTCATTAAGATTCTGCTGCCCGACGGTACCGCCAAGGAGGGTATTGCATGGGAGACGACTCCGTACAAGGTAGCTGAGACGATCTCTAAGGGCTTGGCAGACAACTCTGTGATTTCAAAGGTTAATGGTGACCTGTGGGACCTGGACCGTCCTCTGGAAGATGACTGTAATCTGCAGCTCCTCAAGTTTGAGGACAAGGAAGCCCAGGCAGTGTTCTGGCATTCCAGCGCTCACGTTCTGGGTCAGTGCTTGGAGAAGCACTATGGTGGCAACCTTTGTTACGGTCCCCCTATTGAAGAAGGATTTTACTACGATATGTTCCTCGAGGGCGACTCGGTTTCTACTGCTGAGTTCAAGAATCTTGAGAAGCTTGCTTCCAAGGCAGTAAAGGAGAAGCAGAAGTTCGAGCGCCTGGAACTAACCAAGGAACAGTTGAAGGAAATGTTCAAGCATAACCAGTTCAAACATCGCATTCTGGATCAGAAGGTCACCACCCCGACCACAACTGTGTACCGGAACGGTCCACTCATTGATCTTTGCCGCGGACCGCATATCCGTCACACGGGCAAGATCAAAGCCATGACGGTCACCAAGACATCGAGTGCCTACTGGGAGGGCAAGGCCGAGGCCGAAAGCCTGCAGCGGGTGTATGGCATCAGTTTCCCGGACAATAAGCAGATGAAGATCTGGAAAACCATCCAGGAAGAAGCGGCCAAGCGTGACCACCGCAAGATAGGAAAGGAACAGGAGCTCTTCTTCTTCGACCCTGTATCCCCTGGATCATGTTTCTTCCTACAGCGTGGTGCGGTCATCTACAACCGTCTCGTTGAGTATATGCGCCAGGAATACCACAAACGCGGCTTCCAGGAGGTGGTAAGCCCCAATATTTTCAATGTAAAACTGTGGGAGACTTCCGGTCACTGGCAACATTACTCGGAAAACATGTTCAGCTTCGAGGTAGAAGAAGAACAGTACGCTCTGAAGCCCATGAACTGCCCGGGACACTGTGTGCTTTTCGGCCACCGCGTGCGGTCGTGGCGAGAGCTGCCTATGCGCGTCGCTGAATTTGGTGTGCTGCACCGAAATGAGCTCAGCGGTGCCCTCACCGGACTCACTCGTGTTCGTCGCTTCGTACAAGACGATGCTCACATCTTCTGCATGCCTTCGCAGATCCGTCAGGAGGTGTCGGGATGTCTAGACTTCCTGCAGGAGGCGTATTCTCGCTTTGGTTTCACGTTTACCCTGAAACTGTCCACCCGCCCAGACAAGTACCTTGGCACTGTAGAGCAGTGGCAAGCTGCGGAAGAGGAGTTGGGCAAGGCTCTAGACGACTTCACAAAGGACTGGGAGATGAACCCAGGCGATGGTGCGTTCTACGGACCAAAGATCGACATTACCATCCAAGACGCTCTACGCCGCCAGCACCAATGTGCCACCATCCAGCTAGACTTCCAGCTACCCGAGCGCTTCAACCTAAGCTACGTCGGTAAGGATACTCAGGAGGGTGAGATCAACCGACCCGTAATCATTCATCGTGCCATTTTGGGAAGTGTGGAACGTATGATTGCTATTCTCACAGAGGCATGCGGCGGTAAGTGGCCCTTCTGGTTGTCACCGCGACAGGTCGCTCTTATTCCTGTCGGCACCAAGCACGAGGCTTTCTGCGACGAGATTGCCCAAAAGTTGCACTCTGAAGGTATTATTGCTGAGGTCGACAAGAGTTCCGAGACCTTCAACAAGAAGGTGCGCAATAACCAGCTGGCCCAATTTAATTACATCTTGGTCATCGGGGACAAGGAGGTAGAGCACAAGACGGCCAACGTGCGCACTCGTGACAACAAGGTACATGGTGAGAAGGCCGTTGATGAGATTATTGACCATTTCCGTCAGATCATCAAGGAGAAGGCTGGTGACGAGGTCTTCCTAGGTGTTGCCCGAGCCGCAGAGGCCGCCGCCGCAGAGGCCGATGCTGAGGAAGCAGCCGGGGCTTAACTACATTTGTTGGTGATAAACCAAACAACAATTTTGCAACTGCAGCGAGAAAGGGAAGGAGACAATTATGTCTAGAATACATGGCAATATCGCCCCGCTTGATTGTTTCTTTATAATAGTTTACATGAGGGGTACTAAAATCGAATCGTTAACTCCGGCCGAGCTTCAGTCTCGCCGCCGACGATCGTCTCCCGGATAACTTGCTGCAGCGCACCAACGGAGTTAGCCAGGTGCGTTTGTGCCGTTCCATCAGTTTCGCGTTCCAGCGCGTATTGCAATGATCGCTTCAACTCTCCAATGGAGCCTGCTAGCATCTCTAACAAACGCTCCTTGAGTCCGGCAATCATTTCGTACAACACCAGGGCAGCTCCACGGCGGTCAAGGACGCTGCTCTGTTGCTGAATCATAGCCTGACACGCCCGGAAGACCTCTACGACGTACACATTCGCTCCGGTGCCGAGCACTGGCATCAGTGTTGCCAACAGAGACAGCGACGTGGCCCTCCGTTCAGGTGCTTGCGCGGATCGACAGCCGCGCAGGGCAATGTTCATGAGCAGCGGTGCGTGCTGGTGTGCGAGCATGTCGCCGCGCAGGCGGCTCGCGCGGATGATGACATCACCAAGCTTAGCAAGTTGGCTGTACTTTCTGTCGTTCGAAGACTTGGAGAGGTCAATCTCTTCGTAACGTTTTGCACAGAGATTAAAGACGTCCTCGGGGTACACATCGCACAGATGCGCGAGGCCATCGATGGCTGCAAGGTAAAGGTAAGTATCCTGGTGCTGGACCTGAACCTGAAAGATCTTCACCAACAAATCTTTACGCTCATCCAACTCTTTCTTAATCTCTGGGGACCGCTTTGCCTTCTTTACGGCGTCGCGAAGCTGCAACACACCGGCACCGCGAACCGGAATCAGTGGGTCACGGATCAGGGTCATGATCTCTTCCCACGCAACCGCATTATCGGGTTCAGGGGATTGCTCCTCAATCTCGCCCATGGCCTCTTCATCGCTGACCTGTGCACTCAATGTCTTTCCCGGTTTCTTGCTGTTTTGCACGGCCTGGAGACGACTCTGCATGTCAAGAATAAGGGTAATTAGAGGTGAATCTGGATCCTGCTCTGCTTCACGGCCGCGCACCTGGGAGAGTTTCTCCTGCAAATTGGTTAGAGTCCGTCCCATTGCAATCGATTGTAGGTCTTGGCCGATAAGCAGTTCCAATATGGCCAACGCTGGCTCCATCAGTTCATCGTTGGGAGTATCCAACATGATTAGTAAAACCTCCATCATTTCCGGTACGCTATCAGTGTCCACCAAGCTATCGCCGACCTTTTCGAGGACCAGAAACAGTACACTTAACAATAGCTGCGGATCCTCAACAACGCTTGCAGTCTCGTTATCCTGTGCACACATCTCCTCGAGACCGCTATTGTCCCGCCGATCCCCAAGCTTAACCTGAAGCTTCATAAGCTCAAGTAGAATTTGCATCTTGATTTTGCGATCGGTTAGGAACTCTACCGCAATTTCTGCCTCACGGAACACTTGAGCCGAGTCTGATTGCGAGACTGCTAAGATGACACCGCCATCATCGGCTGATGCAAAATCGATGTTGAAATGGTGGCCAGGTCTGACGTGTGTCGTTCCAATGTCTTGCAATTGCATGTTATCTAGGACATATCCACTACCCAGTGAATAGTGGGACGCCCGACCTATAACAAACGCCTTGATCAGTCCTACAGCTTCATCAACGGAAACCAATGCCAGGTAATCTTTGACAATATGCCGGGTTGGCTCGGGGTACATGTTCTTGCGTGGTTTGGAAAAGCAATAGAGCTTGAACAGGACGGGCATGTACTCTCGTAAGTGTCCCGCGATGGACTGCCTTCCGTTATCCACATAATCATCTGCGTCCTTGGGGCAGAGCAAGTGTGAGATTGCCTCGACGGACTGCTGAATATCCGCTTCCTGCACCAATGCGTCATTGCTATACGCATTTCCTCGGCGGTATTCCTCCAGAGCCACAAAAAATGGATCATAACACTTCACCAGAGGGCGGAGTACAAAGGTCCTAAACACAGTGGGCATATGCTTGGCCACCCACGCACAGATTACTTGCGCAATTCTTTGATGGACAACGTTTCGTCCAACCAGCATGCTGACGCACTGATTACAGATATTGCGCCAGAATTCTGTCGGCTCGTCCTCGGGTGGGGCTGTTGTTCTGGCGTCCTCAGATCTGCTGGTGTCACAAACTAGCTGCAGCAGCCTTGTCACCCGTTCTGACTGGAATTGCTCTGTGCTTGGTACCACCGAGTCCGTCAAGGCCCGGAGACCATCCTTTTTCTGTAGCAGCGCGTCTAAATGCGCACTCACATCAGCCCTCCAGAAGTTTTGATTAGTCTCACGGGGAACTGTCTCTGTGATTGCACGGATTCGCACCATTGCTGGCAGTGCAATGCTAGGATGGAATATGTGACAGAGGTGATAAGTGGCGTCCAACGGGCAGCTCGTTGGCCAGCCCCGTGCCTTCTGCAGCTTCTGGTCATCCACTAGAAGAGCCCACATTAACAGCTGCACAACACGCTCGGGAGCCACTAGACTGCTGAGATAGAAATCACTTCGTAGGGCCTCTAACACGTAGTCAAAGATCGACGCCTCTGATTCGTCGAACATTCCTGTATACACTGCGTGCACAGTACCGTAATTAGCATTTGGACGTGTATATGAATTCACTGCTTCCAAGGTCCAACTCGGAAACAAATTCTTCTGCTTTGATAGCACTGACATGATGTCTGTGCCCCGACCCTCCGGCTGTGGGAGCAACAGAAACGGCAAAACACCACCAAGCAGGACCAGATCCAGAGCCTGCACGAGCGTTTTGCGGCTGTTCACAGAGAAAAGGTCTTCGTTGCTCCGTCTTAATGCACTGACAGTTATTGCCAGTATCCGTCCGACGCACACAATCTTTGTTACAATTGATTCTGTCACTGACTCGTCGCACAATTCGCGAAGCTTCTCTACTGCTGATGCAAACGGGCCATATTCATGAGACATGCTGCCTGCTTCCGGCAAGCTATCGCACCAGTCCGTCACCTGTGTAATTAAGTGCTCCCAAGCTCTTTCAGTGGGACTGTCAAGACAGTTGGCCATCGGAGCCAGGATCTGCAACACCAGGTCCTCGGGCCACTTGGGTGGTGGTGGCACTCTACCCGCCATCTTTTACTCACCCACATTCGGCAAAACAACCAGATTTTCTTTACAATCAACCCATTTTCACTATGTATACATGTAATTGCTTTATTCTAATGAGATCATTTTGTTGAGACCAGGTACCTTCTCGAAGTAGCCTACACACATGCAGCTCTGCTCGGTTCACTCTGCGTGGCCATCTCAGCCGCGACCCGTCCCCGCCCTCCCGAACCCTCCGCTGTCGCGCGGTCCTCCTCTACCACCGCCCACGGTCAAAAGTTGGACAGATAGGAAAATAGACCCCTGCACGGACCCGCCCCGGCAATATGCCACCGTACGGTCGGGTGGGACCGTTGTCCCCCTCCGGTTTCCACTCTCTCCCCGCCCGCCGAGGCCTCCCGCGCTGCGGGCCACCCTCCCAGCTCCGCGCCTTTCAGTCCGAAGGTCAAAGGGGGAAGCAAGGGACCGAGGGAATTGAAAGAGAACCTTCGCTTGGGGGAGAGATTCCGGAACAAACACTAGCACCTGTGCACTGTCGGGTACTGAGCACGAAATACACCAAAGGCAGGCCCCTCCCAACCCCTCCTCCTCGGACCCGTGCCCCTGGGAAAGGGGTGCCACGGTACAGCATTTTGCCACCGCGGAGCGAGGGGAACTGGTAGGGGGGAGGAAGGAAGGAGGGATATACCACCACCCGAAGCTGGGGGCAGGACCGGGACCCGGGGTGTAGGGATCGCTACGTACCGGCACCGGCTGGGGAGGTAGGGTCGTCCGTGGTACAGTCACTTCCTTCGCATCAAATTGTGGCTGCCGTCTATCTCTTTCGAAAACTGTTCGTGTGCGTACATATTGGAACCTGGGACTGCAGGTACGTAAGGGCATAGAGACCCAAGAGCTGTAGAAGCCATATGGTTTGGGTTTAGGGATTATCCAGAGATCCCAGCACCCCGTATACTCTGACCGAAGTCGGTAGTCATGAACGGCAGATTGATGATGCAAGCAGAACGTACAGGGAGCTCTTGAATTTATGCATCGTGCGCAATGGAAGAGTCCGTCAACAAGGTCCTGAGAGGTCTCGGGATCAAGAATCCGGTGAAAGATGAGTATCTTGAGGTGGAAGACATCACACCAGAGAATATTTTGGACTTGCTCACAGATACTTCACAACGTTTCCTCTCTCTTGGTATCAGCGATGATAGGCCAAAGGTATTGGACTGCAAATTTGAACACGATGCCATCTTTATCAATAGTTGTGCACGCTGTGGCTTTCCCGAGACTGTGCACACGCTTTGCGAACGATTCTATGAGGATGAGCGAGATGCCGAGCGCTGTAAAGACTGTGGGAGGCATGAGCTCGATCATAAGCCATGCTTCTACTACATGTGTTCGGAAATGGAAGAGAAGAATGGCATGCCAAGCATCCGCGTCAGTAAATGGAACTCGGAACCTCCAATGCAGCGGTTGAATCGTGCAGACAGGGATGTCACTGCTGGTCATGGTGTGGGAGTTAGATCTTCCAGCCTCACGGCTGATTCCGCCAGTGCACGGGGATCGATCACCAGCTCCGCAGGTGTGGATGAAACACAAGACCTGGAGTGCAGCCATCAGATCGGCAGTCATACTGAGCCCTGTGTCCGATGTGGTCGCACAGAAGAGGATCACAACATTTCTTGTCTCATGTTCCGTCCAGGAAAGTACAAAGAACTCTGCAAGAATTGCGGCCGTGGGCAATTTTACCATGACCCTTGTGAACACTTTAAAGCCAAAGAAGATCATCGGGAAATCTGTGCGAATTGCGGACTGAATGTGACGGCCCACACGCTCTGCCTCAAATTCCACGGACGGTCGTCAGATGCGCTGGTGTGTGAGAGCTGCGGCCGCTACAGGGAAGAGCACTTGGCATGTCGCAACTTTGAGAGCGTGGGCAGTGGTACGCGTCAGGAGGAATGTCGAAATTGTGGCAAGAAAGCGCAGGAGCACGTGTGGACCAAGTATGTAGAGGATCATTTCGCCCATGACTCGGCTCGGTTTGGTAGCTTTGCGAGGGAACATGACACAGGACATGCACGCTGGTTTGTGGACGGCGAAGAGACTTTTGCGTCCATGGCTGACGCATTCGATGCGGCCACCACATCAATCTTGATCTGTGGGTGGTTCATGAGCCCGGAACTGTACATGCGGCGGGGTCCGGACGCTTCCTCCGCAGATCGACTTGATCACATCCTAACCAGAGCTGCTGAGCGGGGAGTGAAGGTGTATATGCTTCTGTGGAACGAGACAAAGATAGCGTTTCTGTGGCGTAATGGATATGCGCGTCGACATCTTGAGAAGTTGAATTCCAACATAAAAATCCTGCTGCACCCGGGACCAACGGGGCCTATCAATTGGAGTCACCACGGAAAGTGTATCATCATTGACCAGCTGGTTGCCTTTGTGGGCGGTCTGGACCTGAGCTTTGGGAGATGGGATACGTCGAATCATGTGTGTGAAGATGCGTGCCATCTGCGCACCACCTGGCCTGGCAAGGACTTCTATAATCCAGCCATTGATGAGATGCGGGATATTGAAAAGCCATACTTGGATTGCATTGACCGCATGAGATTTCCGCGGATGCCTTGGCACGACGTCGCTGTAGCGATTTCAGGAGATGCAGTGTGGGACTTGAGCATCAACTTTATGCAACGATGGAATCATCACAGGGACGGAATCGACATTGATGCGGATGAAACTTATACATACATCATCCCCGATGGTGAGTTTTCCCGGGCGTCTCGAAACCGACGGATTTCGACGTTAAGTGACAGTGACAAGTCACCCGCCAAGCCACGTCGTCCTCGTGATACTGGACAGTGGAAGCGGAGCAGTGTCTCATCCCAGACTGATCTCAGCGACCACAAAACCAATAGAGAATCTGGTGGTCGCTCTTTGTTACACCCCCGTCCTGGGTCCATCTCGCCAACTTCTGCAGAAAGCCTGACGGACAGGACTCACAGTCCACCCACGATGAACACCAGCGCGACAAGTGAGCAGGAACTGACAAAGATTCCGGATGCGTCTCCCGCTTTGGGTACCACTAGGACAGGGATTGAGGGCGCCATGGATTTTTTGCATGGAGGAGCAACATCACTGCTGGAGCCGGGAACCGCTGGAAAAGATGGCCGAGGCAATCTGGATGCAGTCGCACGGGGTAATCGTCTACTGGATGGTCTGGGCACCACAGAAATGCGGAAGCACGAACACAGTCCGACCACAGTCGAAGGTAGTCGGCAGAGCTACGACACAAAGTGCCAAGTGGTGCGATCTATCGGGTTCTGGTCTGGGGCAAACCGCGTGGAAGACAGTTACTATGAGGCCTTCGTGGCGTTGATAGAAGGTGCCAAGCACTGCATTTACGTTGAGAATCAGTACCTACTCTCCCGTGCGGACCCAAATATCAGCTCGTCCGATCGGCCAGACAATCTAGTCGCTGCGGCGCTCGTGAAGCGCATTTCTCGAGCAATTGAGAACGATCAAGACTTCAAAGTGGTTGTGGTTGTGCCAATCTACCCTGAGGGTACGTTTGAAAAGGACGTGGCCGTGCGCTATATCATGCACCTGCAGCAAATATCAATCTACAAGGACCCCACCTGCAGCATCCTCGGCTGTCTCCGAGGGCGCTTCCCGGACGTCGATGTACTCAAGTACATTACCTTCTTGTCCCTGCGCAGCATCAGTCAAATAGGAGAGTTTTTGGTAACGGAACAGATCTACGTTCATTCCAAGCTAATGATTATCGATGACCGCACCGTGCTATTGGGCAGTGCGAACATCAACGATCGCTCTTTGCTCGGTGAACGTGATTCCGAGGTGGGTCTGGTGCTCACGGACAATGAACTTGTCGACGGGGTCATGAATGAAAGGCCAGTCAAGGTTGGCAAATTTGCCCACACTCTCCGCTGTCGTCTGTGGATGGAGCACTTCAATGCTCGCTACGAGGATGTCGTGGATCCGATATGTGACTACACCTACAACGTTGTGGTAATGGAGGACAGCATCCGTCGGGGCCAGGCCTTTGAAGCCATCTTTCCATGCATTCCCCGTAACGACATTGAGGACATGGAAGAGTACGATGAGCAGCGGGCCACCCTGCGAGATCGTGGGGAGGACGTGTACCGCACACGTCGCCATGCCAAACACGAGCCGCACTTGAATTACGCCACATCTGGCGCGGTGCCGTATCCCCTATACTTTTTGCGCAAGGGCATGCGCATTGGCCTCGTGGACTGGGGAGAGAAGGTTGTGGTAGCTGATGAGGTATTCATGTAGCGACATTAATAGTAAAGTGTTTGTATGTACATATTAGTAAAGTTGACAGATCTGTACCACACGTTTCAGAGAAGCGATTCGGTAGTTCCCTATCCAGCAACTACGGTTTACTCGCATTTACGGCATCTACCAGCAGCCGCTGGTAGCATCCGTGAGCGTGCCACTCTGCCGTTGCGGCTCGCTGAATGATGGAATGGCGCAGACCAAGCTCTAATGGATCCTTTACATACCCGCCCCCAATCACCGTCGCGCACGGCACACCGCGGGTGAGGCACTGTTCAATGACCCAGCGATCTCGCTTTTCCAAACCCGTGTTGGTCATGGCCAAATGCCCGAGATAGTCCGTCTCGTGAGGATCAATGCCGGCGTCGTAGAGTACAAAGTCGGGTTGGAAGGAAGCAAACGTGGCTTTGATCGGATCCATGACGTAGTCCATGTAATCCGCGTCACGGCTGCCTTCAGGTATATCAATGTCCAGATCGCTCTGCTGTTTCTTCAGAGGGAAGTTTTTCGGGCAGTGTGCGTTGAGTGTGAAGACCTGGTCATTGTCTGCAAATATTGACGATGTACCGTCACCCTGGTGCACGTCTAGATCAATGATCAGCACTCGCTTGGCAAGCCCCGTCTGGATGAGGTTCGTGGCCGTAATTGCCAGATCATTCAAGATGGTAAAACCACTGCCATATTCCGCAAAGGCATGGTGGGTTCCGCCCGCTATGTTGCAGGCCAGACCAAAGTGCAGGGCTAGCCGACTACTGAGCAAAGTACCGATTACTTCGAGTTTGGTCCGCATGACCAGCTCCGGGCTCCAGGGAAATCCGATCTTGCGGATGGCCTTGGGATCCAAGGACCCATCGCAGAAACTGCGGTAGTAGTCCTCCTTATGAACTGCCAGGAAGTAATCGTCCATTGGCTGATCCTCTCCGGGAGTGATCGGCTCGAATACCTGATCTATGCACAAAGTTCCATCTTTTACTAACGATTCAAATGCGAGGCGAAACTTGGCCATTGGGAAACGGTGATCTGGGGGCCATTCTTTGAGAGAGTAGTTGGGGTGATAGACCATAGGTGGGCCGTGTTTGAAGCGCCAAAAGTGATCTGAAGCAAGAATTTCCTTGCTGAATTCATTTGGTATGGCTGCATGCCCGAATTCTGCAACTGATGAAAGGTTGCGCCGGGTCGTTTGCTGCACATACCCCTGACTATGTATCCCTGAACACGGTCGATGGCTTAGCGGGAGCGCCAAAAGTCTGCCCACTTGTGGGCATCGAAACATCATGAATGCTTCATTGTGTGCTAGTGTAGGCTCAAAGCATGTGAACCTTTAAGGTCCTACAATGTATTTTTTAGCTTGTGGCTTCGAATCGCTTTGAGTCGTCAGCGGTGCACCGCACATGAATGGAAGGCCCACCCTTGGAGGGCCCGGGTGCCCGGGGCTGTGTTTCGCTGTTTGGGGGGGGCCTTCGGGTTCCGTCCAGACAGACACGGACACGGTGGGTGCGAGGAGGGAGCAGGCCCAAGAAAAAGACAAGAATTTAAAAAAATATAGGACACCCAAAATGTAAAAATAAGACACAAGGAAAAAACTGGGAATTCGGTGGAGGGGGGTGACGTGTGGCCCAACAACCCCCCGCGGGGGGGGGGAAGGGGGAAGGGAAGACACAGACAGAGAGTGAGAGAGTGAGAGAGAGAGTGTGTGTGTGTCTGTCTGGCCGTTGGTGACAACACCCCGTTCGGACGCGATTGGGGTCAGGACCACTGCAGGAACATTGAATATGGCAGTATATGCTATATAAGTTTAATTGTATTAATTTGTGTGCGTAGTCTCAAATAGCAGTATATAAATATAATGCGGTTACGGAGGCAGTCCGCGTAATACACACCCCCGTTTTTTCCCGTTTTTGTTCACCGGCTGTTGGGTTTTTCGGTTATTTTTCCCATAAATGAAAAATATCGAAAAATATCGAAAAAGGAAAGGGGACAAAAAAACAAAACAAACGGCTCAGGCATTGAGCTGGTAAGAAAAATGAAAAGAAAAAGGATCGAGAAAGAATCGGCCTGCGACAATAACTTTAAGTTATAAAGAGAAAACAGAAAAGGAGAAAAGTATTGATAACGTGCTGCAGCCAAAAACCCTTCCGCTCTTCCTTGCCTGGTTAGTTGTTTCTATCGTCCGTGGTTTCTTTTTCTGTTTCACAGGTAAGAAAAGCAAAAACAAGTTAAAGAAAAGAAAAGGACATTTGAAGAAATTGAAGATGGTGTGGACGGGAAACGAAAAGCAGCGAAACTAGTAAAAAAACACACGAAGGAAAGTACCGTGGAGGGAGAGCGAGCAAAGGAGGGAATTCACTAGTATCGTGCTTCTCTTTTTCTCTTGATTTCATGAAAGTTTTGTGTTGTTGTTGTTTTTTAGTACCTATCATTTCTTTTGTGTAAAGTTTGTTTCTTTTCTTATTTCTTTGTCGCTTGAGATCATGGGCAGTAATTCATCCACTCTCTCGCTCCCTCAGCGAGAAAGAAACTCGCTCAGGCGAAATGGAGATCCCTAGGTCCGGGTGTGTGGACGGCAGGACACAGCAGGAGAGGTAGGAGAGGTAAAGGGGAAGTGAAATGGGATCACAGTGGCTGTCCTCTCCCGATCATTGGCCAGTAATCTTTCCTTCCTCTTCTGCCGCTGTTATTGTTTTTTTGTTGTTGTTGTGCCTTTTTTTTTACATTTCCTAATTTTCACTTTCACTCTTCCATTTTTTTTTGTTTTTGAGATTGGGGCCTTCAGTGGCTTTTGTCTTTTCAATTGAAACACTGGTTTCGAATCTCGGAGAACAGAGTTCTCCCGTCATTGGCAAGTTCTCCCAGTATTTCTTGTCCACCCCTCCCTTCCCTTTCCCTGTGTTCTCGCGCCTCACTCCCCCCCCGCCTCCCCC
>PDIP01000033.1:0-13846 GCA_002811645.1 Corallochytrium limacisporum
GGGGGAGTACCATGAGGGTCTACGAAGAGGAAAAAGAGGGAAGGGGGAGGGGGGGGAAAGGGGGGAAAAGGTGGGAGAGGATGACAATGGGGAAAGGGGAATGGTGTGATCAGTTTGCTCGGCATAGCTGTTCATCAATCTGACGGAAATACACATAAACATCCGATCATTAATCATGAACTGCAGTATACTAATTCGTATGCGTTTAATCTGAAGAATCCGTGCACGATCACCTATTTAAGGATCTCAGTCATAGGAGATCAAATGAAAGGAACAAGACCACACAACAAACGCCCTGTACCAACACTTTGTCAACACCCATAAAGAAACAAGGCTACTTTTCAGTGTTAAGTTCGTCAGCAAGTTCAACTTGTACAGAAACCATGTCTTCAGAACATCAAAACCTCGAGGACATTCCTAAGGTAGTGATCCCTGACACCAAGGACAACAAGAAGGAATCCGAGGCTTACTCGCCAAAGACTCCTGGAGCATGGTCTCAGAAAACCATTGATGGACTTCCAGTCTCGGCCATCTTCATTCTTGTGGTCGAGTTCTGTGAACGTCTAACCTTCTATGGTGCCTCTCTGTGCTTCTTCTTGTACATGACAGACATGCTCGGATGGGACACCTCCACAGCTAATGCTGCTTACAATGGCTTCACATTCTGGTGCTACTTCACTTCATTGATCGGTGCCTACATTGCTGATGCGCACCTGGGTCGGTACAAGACCATCCTGTACTTTGCCTGTGTGTACATGGTAGGTGTAGTCCTGCTGACTCTGGGTGCGACTGGACTTGGCTATGGAGACTTCAGCAACCCCCCCGGGACTAAGAATGCGTTCGCGACCTGGTCTTTCATCGCCTCCCTATTTCTGATTGGTCTTGGTACTGGTGGTATCAAGTCTAACGTCTCTCCCATGGTTGCCGACCAGCTGCACAATATTTCTGCTGCTGATGTGGAGAAAGTTTTCAAGTTCTTCTACTGGGCTATCAACGCTGGCGCTTTCATTGGTATTCTGGTCTCTCCCGTTCTCCATCACTTTGGGACCAAGTTCCAGGGCCCCGACATGGACGCTGCCGAGGGTACCTCTTACTGGATGGCATACTTGTTCCCGACAATTGTATTCTTCGTTGGATTCTTCATCTACGTTATAGGCAGGCGCTACTACTCCGTTGTGAAGCCTACTGGTTCTCTGCTGAGTCGCATGTTGGGTCTGACATGGCACGCCGCTAAGGAACGGAAGCACCACAAGAGGACCGGCGTCCCGCCAAAGCGCGTCGAAGAGGAGGGTGATTACGAGAATGTGAAAGGATTCCTGGACTACGCTTTCCCGGCCTACACCAAGCAGGATATTGCTGATCTCCGTCAGACTCTCCACGCTTGCAAGGTCATGACCGTTTTCCCTATCTTCTGGGTTCTGTACAACCAGATGTCCACTAATTTCATTGAGCAGGGAACCATGATGCAGCGCCCATCTTGGCTTACTGCTGACCAGCTGAACCTTGTTGATCCCTTGGTCATCATGATCTTCATCCCCTTCTGCCAGTACTGGTTCTACCCTTGGATCCGCTCCTTTGGCTACAAGCTGGGTTGCATTTCTCGCATTTCCATTGGTTTTGCCATCATTGCCTCCGCCTTCGTCTACGCTGGTATCTTGCAGATCATCATCAACAAATCCGAACCGAACTCCGTGTCCATTTGGCTTCAGATCCCTGCATATGGCCTCATTGGTATGGGAGAGATTTTCTCTTCAACCACTGGACTTGAGTACGCCTATGCAGTCGCACCCGGTAGCATGAAGTCGCTGTGTATGTCCTTCTTCCTGCTGACCACAGCCATCGCCTCTTTGATCGGTTTGATCATCGCCCCCGTTATGGTGCCCGACAACTACGTCATCATCTTCTTCGTGTTCTCCGGCGTAATGGGTGTTCTGGCTCCCCTCTACTACTGGGTGTTCAAGAACTGCGATGTCGAGGTCATTGAACAGGGTGAGTACGAAACTGACTCGGAGCACACCATCAACTACGAAGTCGATGTTGATGTTCCCAATCTCCGCTAAATCCACTTCACCATCCCACATGAATGCACAACGCACACACACACCACAGAATGTCACATTATCAACATCGTCAAATTAGCATATAGTAATTTTAGTAAAATAAACCAACGCATTTGTATTCAAACCAACAACCATAGCTTAGCTTGTACGACCTCAAAGTCAGGAAACACTAGTACCAAGCTGCTGCGTGGCATCACCCACAGGTCGATCACATGGAAGACCCGGAAAACCATTGTCCCCTCCACAGATGGTCGACATCGACCCTGAGTGGTTCCGATACCTCTGTACCAGACCACGTCGGCTCCAAAAGGTGGCCTAATTGACCGATCGCTGTTCCTCCGGCAGTGCAAGTGGGCACGTAATTTTTTTTATTTGCCCGGGGTCCAAGAAAGAGCGGATGGTTTTGGCCGGGAAATTCTCTCTACCATGGTATATACTAGAAGGTGCGTGAATTGTCCGCGGCGTATATTTTTTGGTACGAATTCCAGTCCAGCAGATTAAAAAAAGCTCACGCCCGTCTGCAATGGTTTGCGCGCACGGTCACACGCACTGGAGCACATGCGCACGGTGAGGAAAGTCGACGGGCAACCAGTCAGCAACGTACGTGCTCACCTCTCCGAAATTTTCTTCACGTTCTCTAATACTGGATACCGACGAAACCAATATGAAAAAGCACGCGTCCGTGTCATAATCACATTCACGCACAGTACGTTTTGTCCACAGCTGTACTGTGGTCAGGTACACCGGTGGATACACCCTAGGACGCCTTGTCTATAGCACGGGAGGGCACCAGTGAGAAAATTATACCGATCGTAGGAGAGCGTCAGAAGGATGGACAGAAGGCCAGGCAAGTCAACCCCAGCTCAGTTCCCAGCTCGACAGGTTCATTTCAAATCACACCGACCTTATTGTACAGCAGAAGGACATGGCCACCAGTTCCGAAACCCCGCTGTGGCCACCTGCGAAGGGAAGCAATACCGAGAAGTCAGTAGCCCAATCGCAAACCTACGAAAAGTCGGAACAAGGCACCGGCCCGGTATGGAAGCCAGTCACGCCGGCCCAGACAGTTGAGAGTTAGTAGCCGAAACCAACAAATGATAGTAAAGCATACAAGAAGTACCTAAGGGAAGCGAACAACGAAGACAGCCCCATCCGAGCCGCTCGTAAATGGTAAAACTTCGACACGGAACGACTAGCTGACTAAGCGAGAACTCTGCGTACACACTCTAGTCAAAGACTGGTGGGTCTTCGTCTTCCTTGCGTGTCACATAGCATCGTAACCGGATACGCGAGGTAACCAGACTACCAGCAGTGCCAATTGCTGAGCAGAAAGTGGTCTAGAGGTGTCCTCCGCTCGGCACGACGTCTGAGCAGATGGTCTTGCTTGTTTGACTTTTTAAACAATTTGAGGAATGTTGTCAGAAAACTTACTCCCCTACCTCCCTTCAGGTGCCTTCATTTCAGAAAAATGACTCAGTTGTTTCCAATGAAATAACAACGGCCGTTCGAGGGGCCGGGCTACGCAGTCTGGCTATGCATTTTCTACCAGAGAATCTCCTGTTAATTCCAGCTATCTCTTCCATTTTTTTGTTGGTTTCAGCGCCACAGAGATCAGGAACGAACCCTTAGTGTGGATGGATGGTTTGTGACACACAAAAAGTGTTTTCACATCGGAGTTGCTTCCGTACGTAAATTTTTCCTGTTTTCTTTCCGGGGAATGTGGTTTTCATTTCACTCGCTGGCCCCGCTGAAGACGCCACCTTCCCCGTCCTCCCCGGCGCCTGATGAGCCGCTCTGGAGGTGGAGAGATGGTAGGGTTGAGCTTGTTTGGTAGTACGTTCAAGTTCTGTGTACCGAGACCAGCCTGTAAGAGATGGGCCAAAACAGATGCGCATCACTTGGGAGCAGCGCAGCGGGGGGGGTCCAACCCTGCGGCATTCGGGCTCGGCTGACCACCACCACCTAAACCCACAACGAACGATGATTACAGCATAGCGAATAAGACCTGATAATTCCAAACAGGCGTAGGGTATACAATATTGCTTCCTTTTGACATGGTCAAGCGGCGATCATTTACAGGAAGTGGGTTTGTCCTGTTCCATATCTCATCCGAGATTCAAGATATGACCGCATCATCAGATCTTCTTGCTCACCCTCAGACCCTCGCAGATCGAATTCTCATTGAGTGGGTTGATGGAGGCAAAGTAGACAAATTTCTCCGAATATTCGAGGAGTCTACTGTCTGGTACTATAATAACGTCGCTGTAACAGGTCCCGAGGCATGCAACAAGTTCCTAGCCAGCGCCGCCACCCTGTACAAGAGCACTCGCCACCATAGTATGACAAGCTACACTGCGGGAAATGTAATTTTCACTGTGGGCCAGGTAGAGTATACTAAAAATGATGAAACCAAGTTGGATGTGCAATTCATCGACATGTTCCAGCTTGCGGATGATGCAACAGTGGAAACCCCAAAGATGAAAGTGATCCGCACGGTAGTAGATAACCATGCCCTGGGACAGTGAACTATGTACAATGAGGTATAGTTATCATTATGTCAATATAGTCACATGACACCATAGTTGATGCTTGGTATTGCCTTGAATGAGGATGGTCCTTAATTGAAAAGGAATGCATTTTAATGAATAAACGTGTTCGGCAACTGATCTCCTAGCGCAAGTTTAGGCGCACGATCTGAGTGAGAGATCGCGTACCTGTCCTCCTTTGTAATCACAGACGGGGTCACTACGCATTACTTTTGGCACAGAGTCACGTCCTGCCATACCACGACCAGTACCGTCACTGTTGAAGCGATGTTTGTGAGAGCCTGTGTATCCGGAGCTGTCAGTATGACGATCAACGACAGAGCTGGAAGACGTGGTCTTAAGATCGTGTCTGGAATCTCCAAGAGAAGCCTTGGATGAGATCTTGCTGAACATGCTCATATTTGATGCCTAGCTGACACTCTGAAGATTGTTGGCAGATGCTCCGTTCCGACCTGCACTGAAATTCTGCGTACTTCCAGAGAAATCAGTCACTCGGGTCAGACTTTGAGCGGCCGCCTCAGGTGGCACCGGGCTGACATATGTGTAAAGCTCTGGTGAGGTTTTGCTTATAAGATCAACAATCTTTGCATAGGCTTCGTTGGAACGAATGTTTGGATATTTGTGGGCTGAAATGATCATGAGAGCGTTCTTGAATGCTCGAATTCTAGCTTTCTCTGAGCAGCCCCCAACCAAGCCCACCTCTCGGAATGCTATGTACATACCCCTCCTTGATTTGCAAAGTAGAGTATTATTGAGCTTAATATTAAATGTTTGGAAATGAGTAAGAGATGTCATTCTCAAGTGGGTAATTATTTACACCTCCGTGCAAAGTTGCGAGTGGCTTTCGGTTGCTGGGGTGGGTCTTTCAGAGGGTGGGCCCAGTGTTCGTTTGCGGTACCGAACCCGCGCAGTCAAACGGGGCGCTCATTCAATTCCAAACCATTGTAGCACACGCCAGAGCGCACGCATACCTTTTTCATGAGTTTTTCAGAACGATAGTAACCAACTGACAAGTGCCCCCGGCCAGGCCGATCAAAATGTACGGGGCCCGTCCTCACGGTTTTGTCCAATTTCTTTTTTTTTTTCCTTTTTCGTTTAAGGTCCCAGTGAGGACAATGGCACGCGAGGCGCCCAAGATACCCCACTGTCCACAGTTGGCAGTAAGCCATGCGGTTCAATTTTGTTTTCCGAGAGCCCCACGGGGGCCTTTTTTCAGCTGGTACGCGCAACCCCCCAAACCCCCCCCCCCGAGCGAGGAGGGGCGTGTTTGATTGACTGGTACGAAAATGAGCACTCCCACACGCGCACACTCCGGAAGGCGGTGAGAATTTGTATGTGACCCACCGCCTACTATTCCTGCAACAGTGGGGGAGTGCACGAAGACGCATCCCATCGCACGGTATGGGTGGGTATGAAGCACCCAAGCCCACACACAGTCCTCGGACAAAAGCCACTTGTATGGGCTTTCCCAGCCCTTCATTTCGGGAACAGATGAGAGAAAGAGAGACACAGAGAGGAGATGGACCGACTGCGGGCAGCGTTATGCGGGAACTGAGGGCTGTACCTGCGAATAACCCAGACCAACACCAAGACCCACCGTCGCCCACAGTTCCCCCAAAGGGCACACACACGGTTCTTACCGTGCACACCAAAGAAAGGTCCGTATGTGGAAAGTTGCCGACAGATTCAGACCGCTGTCCTTTCCCAGTTCCAAATGCGTGGACCAAATAGCGACCCCTTGACTCAGATCAGATTTATCTCCGCTTCAAACTGTGCTTTGATCGAGAAGACGGTCCGCCCACAACATTGAAGAGGCCGTTCATGCTTAGACGGGTGTCCACCATGTTCACTGACAGCTGATGCCAACGCTGTTACAGATGGGAGCGATTGATACGCTTCGTGGAAGCCAAGATTCGTGAGACTGGTGTTCACTTCTGTGGATAACAAGGAATTGAACGCGGGTGATGTGTGCCTAAGTCTGTCATGGGGTCGGGCATATTGGTTGCTCGATGCACAGTCCTTGGCCAGCGGCGATTCTCTTGGGTCTATTGAATCGTGATGGTGTCAATATTCGTGACTCTTTCCAAGTGCCGGTTTGACAGTCCTTGGCGTGAGGCAGGAGCACGAAGAAAATTTCTTCCGGCTTGGGCGAATGTGCTGAACCTGATCCTATGGTCACCACTAATACTGCGTGGGTATAGCAAGAGCCTTGGTTTCCAAATCCATCTTCGTGCCTGCCCCGTACGGGTAACATTTCCATTGTACTAGTATATGTATAACAACTTCCTCCTTGAGCCATCCAAGTCTCGTGGTCTCAACATGTGCAACAGACTGTAATACGGGGCCAACCTGGGTGTCACTGCCACAGTAATAGGTGCTGAGCGGAAGGAGAGGAATTGCATAACAGCGGGTTCGTACTTTCTGTACAGGCGGTACTACTCTTAAATACGGCAGACCCTTACCACAATAAACGTTCCCACTGTATCAAGCACATCAAAACAATCGCCACCGTTTCGAAATGATATTGGCAAGGGTTTTCCTACCTCCACTGCTCTACCCTGTTTTCGGTAGGGTGGCTCGACCCTCACCATACTTGCATATGATAGTAAATTACTCCGCCCCGAAGACACTAAATCATCCACCCTTTCTACTCCATCTCGTACTGGTTTTCATATATTGGCCATGCCCACCCTCTGAGCTCGTCGCACATGCGCTACAACTATTATCTTGATATGACCGGCTCCGATGCTGCATGTCTGTTGCCTCCCTCGCTCTCCCTCCTCCACCCTCCTCTCTACTCCGCTTGGCAGTTCTCCTAAACCCGATCTGCCGCAACGGCAGCACAGCAGCCAACTCTAATACCCAATGTCCCTCATTTTTTCTGGTCTCATTTCACCGTGCACCAAATTTCTTTCAAGAAAATTGAGTATCAGTAGGCGCTGTGCTCAGTCATTAGCACCAGGTATCCGCCGAGATCTACCCTAGGAAGAGGCAATGCTAAGGGTTCCCATAGCTGGCCCTATATCGATCGTAGCTCATTGACCGGCTCTGATAATCCCCCCTTTCCATTTCCGGCCATGGCTACAGTTCACTATAACGAATGTACCACATACTCCCGTGTGCTCCCATTCCCTCACTCCTCCGTTCCCGTCTCTTCTCAATGTTTCCCTTATAACGTTGCAATGCTCACCCTCAGCCTGGACTCAGGGTGATAGACGGGAGAGGGCTAGACGGAGGGGCCATAGGGCGTATGAGAAGTGAAAAATCAAAACAGGCCAGTCAGATAGTGTAAACGCTAAGGAAGTAGACCACTTACCCAATTATTCAGTTGTCGCACTTACTGCCGATTTGTAGTGCGAGCATTTGGGTACAATTTTTGGAACCATTGACTTTCCAACAGGGAACCAGACATAGATGGAGAGAATCGTCTTGTCGAAAACCTCTGCGCGAGGAACACAGGCGCTAATGGGACCAGCAATTCGCAGACACTAACTATCAATAGCTACAACGTATTCTGCGCTCACCAACAGGCCTCCTTACCCCAAGCACTATCGAACCCCGGAAGCTCCAAGCCAACATCCTCATCAAGGCTCGATATTTCTATACCAGGGTACCGACACTTCCACCCGTCAATAAGGAGAACCTGAGTGCGAAGTCTACAGAGCTCTCAGTCGGACGTGTGGGACATCAAGTAACTGGGCAATTGGCTTTGAAATGTGCTTAAAACACAGTTCCAGTTCTCAAAGTCAAGACAGGCACCCTTTTTCCTGTCCCCTCCATGCGGTACTAGATCCCCTTTCCTGCGTTGGTCGCCAATCGACCGAGTTTCCTTCCTTTTTTGACCATCGATCCTTTCCCTAAGAGTCCGTCCGGACCGACTGCGCGGCAAGTGCTGCAGCAGTGGGAGAACTCGCGGAAATTTCATGTATCCGGCAGAGTGGTGTCAAATATGGCGAACAGTGAGGGCGGGCCCCGGGGGACGAAGGCAAGGAATAGTAAGAAAAATTTCTCATTTTATGTCCCAACAGGTGCTTTTACTATGGTCACACAGACCAACGACCCGCGCAAAAGCGGCGGGCTTAGTCGAGACATCCCAGTCCAGTTTGGTTGAACCTGGGCAGTCTTTTCAGTAACTGTTGGGTTTCACGATACCCATCGATGTTGGTATCATTCTTTTAGTGTAAGACGAAAACATCATACGAGATACCTAAGTAAAAATAAGATATCATAGTGCGCATCATGGTATGGGGATCACGATGATAGCCAGGCAACCAACTCCACTGAGCCAGACGACGGGTGAACATGGTATGACCCTTTCGGTACTGAGGGGGCTCGCTTGAACGTGTGGTAAACTCTCAACGAAAGAAATACTCTCAACAAGTGCAGAATAATGCCCGCTTTGCTATGTTGGACTGTATCTTTGCGGTATTGGCCTCATGTTGTGGGCTCACATATACGTTGTTGGCGCCGGTGATCGCCTGGGAACGGAGGGCGGTATTCAAAATTGTAATGGACAGGTTATTCCCAAAAGCAGATACTTGTTCACCATACGTAGTCTGTAACTATGTCTACTCATGAGGCAATATGATTCTATAGTAAAAACTTAAGATTCAAGATAGAAATAGGAAGTCATCTTCGTCGGCAGCCCAACAGATACTTAAAGAGATCACCAACTTGATCCAAGATCGCCTCCGGACCCTTGCACAAACAGGCTGTATCATAATCAGTGATAATTTCGAAGGAAAATAAGTATGAAGTCAATTTTTGTTATGACCGTTGCAGCGCTGGCTGGAACCGCCATCGCCGTTCCGCTCGGCGCTACTAGACAGATCAGCCCCAATGAACAGATCAGTGTCGTCGATGGTAGCACTATCCCCTTGCCTGAGGACTTCGATCCTAATTCCGAGCAAGAGTTGTCGCTACCAGGCACCCGCCTTGTCCCGGAACCGCTACCCATGGATGGTGCCTGCGATTTTGGGGCCACTCCAATTCCCTGCGACAACTGTAATTTCGAGCGCGGCTTGGAAAACTGGAATTTGGTCACGAGCCTAGTTGCTGAGGACCTTGTCCCCACCGTCTCCACTAAAGATCCCGAAGGCCTGTATATTGAGAATCCACTGGGCGGAGACCTGGCTGTTGTCCGGGGCGCAGAGCCCGGTGTCTGGCAGGAAATCAGTCGCTCTTTTGAAGGCGCGCCAGAGGGCTCCCACATGGCTGGCTACTACTGTATCGACAACACGAACGGCTCTGTGGGTCAAGCACAGGTTCTCTACACCACACCAACCTTTGGTGGAGTCCTAGCAGAGGTCACTCCAGACAGTGAGGAGCGGGCCTGCGACGAGTACATCCGCTTTGTCTTCCCCGCAAACGAGCGCATTGTCTTCCGCACGCGCACTATAGGAGATGGAACACAGTTCCCTCAAACTGGTGGCCTCATTGTCGATGGTGTAACTGTTTGTGCGCCAGACAGTGATCTTGATGGCATCCCCAATGAATTTGATGCCTGTCCCGGAGACCCTACCAACTCTACTGAAAACGTCAATACCGATGGTGACTACTTGTGTGATGTTAATGACGAAAACCCGGAAGAGTCCGATGATCCCTTCGCGGGTCTTGACTTCCTCTTTGAACCTGTTGATCGCCTGCAAGAAGTCTAATCTAAATGGAGAAGCTAACCATGGGCTGCCGGCAGTCCATCCAATCATAAAGAAGATACTACAACTATATTCACATTGAGTTACATTCCATCTTGTTCACAACAATAGTACGCCCTATCAAATTGTGGTGTGCCAATCAACAAGTGAGTTATTGACGTCGTGCTCTACGGATCAATAGGGAGCGTAGCAGAGGTTCACTTCTTTCTTGCCATCGCTGACAAGATGGCGCAAGACGGTCAGGAACCGTGCCTCCGAGTCTATCAAGTGTCGCCCACAGTACAAATGGGATCCTTTGCCGGTTCTAGTTTCGATTTTGTCTTTCAAGGCTTCGTAGGTACACGTTTGGGCAAGATGGCCCATAAGATGGACCTCGCCCTGGGCATCAGTATACCTTACTGGCATCTTCTTTGCCTGGTTGAGGGGACAATCGAGGTCTAGGGTGGACCAGGACTGCTCACATATTTCACTGACCAGCACTGGCCTATCTGCGTGATCGGTCTGACTGAGAAGCAGTCTAGCTTCGGACATTGCGACCACATATTCACCTAGCCAATTGTACGCCTGGTGCCAGCCTGTCACCGCTGTCTCACATTCTTCGTCTGATGGAAACATTTCCTTCAGAGTCATAATCCTAGAAAAGGTTTCGTTCTGCATATTATAGAAGATGTGTGCGTTGAGATACTGGAAGATGGTCGGATTCATGAACATTGTTGTCCTCGACGTTTCGGCAGGTTGTACCTTTGACAAATACACCATACCATCACCGGGGGAGACTCCTCCAGCAATAACCTGAGATTCCACATGGGACATGATAATAACGGTCACATTCTGGCCTAAGCGCAGGAAGTTGTGAGTGTACAGAAAATACTCCTCACACAGCTCCTTCATCTCAATGCCCAATTTGATCGCGAGTTTGTTCAACGCGCTCTCGAGTTCTTTACGGAGGCTGGGAGCATCTTCACCATCGCTACTAGTGTTTTTCGGTTTCTTCAGCCAGGCAACCTCTTCAGCGCTCAAGCAACTCTCAGCACGCACAGCAGTGGATGGAAGCATGAAGGGAAGTTTTGAGTCCACCTCTACACGCATTCCACCCTTTAAGAAGCTGACGGCATTCAGCAGACACAGGTGCAAACCGGGCTCCAAAATACCCATACTCTTCAAATGATCATCGCCACGGATAGGCTTTTCGGCCAGAGCTGATGCCCTAAGAACACGGATTGTTTGCTGCTGCGCGCAAGCATTGATCAGTTTTGCTAACGGTGGATTATCTTCCGGAAATCCAAGCTTTAGAGCGCCAAAAAACTTGCTATCGTCGGCAACCATTTTCACCAGAAGCAATGCCTTGCGGGAACCCTTCTGGTTGATTACGGGTTCCCAGTACAGCCGTCCGAGATCTGCCAACTCCTGGGCATTTGTCCGGGGACCGGCTTGCGCGCGAATGGTACGTTCTAATTCCACCAAAGCGGTGAGAAACGCCCCTTGGAATGTATGAGTGAGCATTTTTGCGTATTCATTGGATAGCACACGGGCAATATCGTAGTCATGGACAGCCTGCATTGCCCACACAAAATTCTTGGATTCAGGGAGCGCATCATGGCCTTCCAGGCTCACGGACGGGATGTCTCCGTTGGCAGTCATCAAAGCCCGACCACTAGGAGTGACTATGAGACAGGAGAGTAGGAGAGGCATGGCGTCCCCACTCTCGCCTTGTTGCTTCTGAGCATGAAGGAATGAACGATACAGCCTCTTACCTTTGGGGCCCATACCATAGGCGACAGCTCCATGGCAATCCTCATTCAGGGCACATTGTGATCGGCGTCTGTTGTTCCCCATCATACGTGCAGAATTTAGGACACCGCCGCCACGAGTGTTATCAGGTCTCGCGAGTGTGTCCTCCTTCATACGCTCAGAGAGATCAACAATAAGGCTATGGATGTTGTTCTGTTTGGCTTCTTTAAGTTCTCTCCTGTCTGTCGCATGGTCACCCGACAGGATGATGCCTTGAGGTGAACAAGTTGTCCAGGATAAGGTCTTCTCGCGATCATCATCCTTCGCAGAGTCGGAGCCAGGTTCCGTAAGTTCCACTGGACTGTTACTCAGTGGTACGCATCGCACACGAACATAGATCTTCTCATCATCTGTACTTGCCGCTCCTTCTGAACTCATCACAACACTCCACACTGCGGGATTGAGTGCTTGGGATCGCTTGTGAATTCCTGAGATCCTGACAACTGCTGTGTGCAGGTTCTCCACCAAGAGTTTGTCAGTGGACCACTGTACCTCAACACTAGCACCATCTGGCAGTGTCGTCCCTGGTTCATAGAAGAGGCAGAGTCTGAAGTATCCCGGCTTTTTGGCAGGATATACCTTTGCCTGTAGTGGCAAACAAGGCCATGGCACCACTAGAGATAACTGTGACAGTGTCTTCGGCCGCGGCCGTGGCGATGGCATCTGTATGGCAGTAACCTGACTCGGAACTTCCGAATCGGTGTGTCTGAGTCTGTCCGGTTCTTCCTTTTTGTTTTTGGTCCAGGAAAAAATTCTCATAGATCTCTTTTTCTTTTCCAAAGAATCTGTACTTCTAAGCAGCGCCAGCGAGGTGTCATAGACCCCTCCCGAATCACCGGAGGCGTGCGACGACACGGATCCCCTGTCCTGACGCACCATTGTGTATTTGTCCCTTTACTTTCTCCAATACGATCCGTAACGAAAACAGCTCATTCAACTATACTAGTGTGAGAATATGTATCCATATTGGAAACCCTAAACTCATATTCTAATAGATGGTGATCTATCCGATGACAATGGCAATGGGCAGAGCTCTGAGATACCTGGGATATCAAGTCATCATGGGAAAATTTACATGTCCTGTAGTAACAAAAGCATAGTAGGATATGGTATGTAATACATATATAGTAGCAACCATTCCACAATGTGCGCACTTAGGTGAAAGTGCCAGCCATACGGAGGAACTCTGTTGCAATCTCCATGCACGGCACTGCTAAATGGAATGACCGTGCTCCTTTTCCCCCCCTTTCGTGCGTGGTATAAGGAGGGTCCGAGCTGGGTGATTGCCAATTTCCTGCCCGCTACTGTTGCAATACAATAAAAACAAGGGGGCAGGAGCGGTACCGCCTTTCCATAGTGAATAGACGGGAAGAATTTCGCCGTGGGTGAGTTGGGGTCGCTCACCCGAAGTGTTCCTTCCGGTGCTTAAGTGGCTCTTGGTAGCAAGGGAAGAACGGGACAGAAGGGCCGAAGGAGGAACCAATCACTTCCGCAGAGCGAGAATGACGTTGCATCACCAGAGTCGGAGCACGAAACATCAGAGCTTTCAGTGTGAAAACAATTCCTTTCTCTTCTTCTTCGTCGCTTCTCTAGCCGTTTAAGTACGGTTTCGGGTGCACATAGCGGGTCATCGTCAAGCACGCAACGTGCGGTTGGGAAGGGTGGTGTGATGGCGCGGAGCATCGCTGTGGCTGGTTGCTCCTTCTATTGAAACCCCCCCCCCCTTCCTTCACTACCGCCGAAAGTGCCCACCGCGGAGGGAAGGGCCCGCTCCTTGTCTCTCCCCACAACCCCC
>PDIP01000033.1:14027-88515 GCA_002811645.1 Corallochytrium limacisporum
CTCCCCCCAAACTCAACCCTTCTTCTTCCCCACGTCACCCGCTCATTGGCCCAAACCTTCGGTGGGTTTCTCAGTTCAATATCCATGTCGCAAGTCTTCAAATTGACTGGCTTCCTGCGCCAAGGAACTTTTGGACATCATTTCTGAAGAGAACATTCTGAAGAGGACGCACTTTGAAATCAGACAGTGTTATGGACACAAAACAAGCACACAATGATTAACCAAACAGAAACCTTGAATTTTTTGTTTCGATCCTTGCTATGGTTATAATCACATTCTTATAAGGTTAGTTGAAAGATAACTGGCAAAGAAAGCAAGTCGACACGATCTGGAATTGATTTAGGCCGTAACAGCTTCCTCTTCCTTCTCGCCATGGACCATGACGTGAGAGAACTCCCGGTAGTCCAGCTCCTGGGTTTCACGGTCGATGGGGGCGCCGGCAAAGACGGCATCGACCTCATCTTCGGTCAGGCGATCGCCCATGGTCATCAGCAGCTCCCGCAGCTTCTCGACGCTGAGCTTGCCAGTGCCTTCCTCATCGAAGCAAGAGAAGGCATTGCGGAGGACATCAACGGGGTCCGTGCCCTGCATCTTCTGGCCGAAGAGAGTGAGGAACATGGTGAAGTTGATGGTACCAGGGGCTTCATTGACCATGGCCTCCAAATCAGCATCGGACGGGGTTTGGCCCAGGGAGGCATACATATCAGCAAGGTCCTCCTTGTCAACGAAACCGTCGTGGTTCTGATCAATCATGTTGAAAGCTTCCTTGAAAGTGCCAATCTGCTGCTGGTCAAACATGGCAAAGACGTTGGAAGAGGCACGCTGTGCGCGCTTCTTCTTGGCGGTCTTACGCATAGCCATAGTGAATGTCTTTTGCTTACTTCTCTTTTCTAAACTATTTCACTCACGCTAGTTGTGATACCCGAAAGTGGAATTCCAATAATAAGAAACATCCACTATGGTACCCAGTACTCAATGAGCCAATGGAGCTAACATTCCTTGATTCGCGACGGTTCACCTTAAGTACTCGATCGAGAACTCGAAATTCCCTTCTACTGTGGGTTTCTAGTCTCAGAAGGTTCTCCAAAACTAGACAAAGATGTATCTCCAACCACGCTCTGAACTTTCTCCCTGAGAGAACCCGAGGTATGTGTACCCTGCTCCGTCTCTTTCTCAAACAAAACTCCTGAGGTACAGAAACACTCTCATTCTATGCCCATTGTGCTCACCGTTTGTTTGGTTACAACGGCCCTGGTGATTGGTCCCCATAACGAAAACACCACCCAGGCATTCGGTGTTTGGGGAGCAACGGAGGCTTGACGGGGAGCGTTCGGGCGCGCCAAATTTTCTTACGGCCTCGTTCATTCCATTACTCCTCCTACCCTTTCTTGTCAACTCATATCGTCTACTTTACTATTATAAATGTGTACTTTATTTTTTAAAACTATCCCCTGCGATTCGTATGTGGCTCAGGTAAGCGCTTACTCTGCACCGTTGGAGACGCAGCGGGGCGGGAAGAGGACAGGAGGTTTCCGGCGCGTTGATTGGCCGCACCACCGTTTCCACCCTGCGTCGGCTTTGAGGGCGGGGGGCATCCAGCTGCACACGCTGGAATTGAGAATTTAATGGTCCCGGTGCTTATTTTCACTGAATTTTAATACTTTTTGCACACGTTTTTAACGGAGAGTGAAACAATATCACCACGAGAAGGTCCACGTCTTGTCCCTGCTTCTGTGGAAGAAGAAAAAGATTTTTGCCAGGGGGGGGGGACTTTTGTGACAAACTTTGAGTTTTCGGGGGCATGAGTAGCAGTGGGGGAGAGGAAAAAGGGGGGGGGGACTCGGAGGAGAATTTTGCAGAGAAGGCGCAAATTAGAACCACTTCCCAACTGCAGTTATCCCTATAGCCAGTGTTCAGAGACTTACCTACAATTCCGACCTGGATTGCTGAAGGTATGGTGTAGGGCCCAGTTAGTCTGCCTTGCAGGCCTCTTATTTTTCCTGGTTGCCCATATTGCTATTTTGCCTTACTCACACAGTTTTGGCATAGCGCCGCCACGGCGGGTCACAGAGGAGCAGTAATGAGGCCGCCCTACAGTACACACAATGCATGCTCTTCGTCCGCGGTGGGGAACCCACCCACAGTCCGAATGCTTTGGACTTCGGTGGGACTGGGCCATTTTATAGTGCCCGCGGACACTCTATAGTTGTTACTTTGGAGCCGGCCTGAGTAAAGTATTCTGTACATTTATAAATGATTCAAGTTCCTGATTTAGAGTAAAATGAAAAAGACCACCAAATGCGAGGCACCGTGAACTTACTCTACCGTCGAGACTTCCCACCAATCACGGCTTGGACATTGAGGCCACTGGCTGGAGCTCCCGACCAATCATTGCTCTTCAAGAAGCCCTAAATCAAAGAGGACCGTATTTCACAAATATGAGCACTATTTTATATACGTACTTGCTTTAAATTTACCCCTCTTTTAGGTACAGCTAGTCCGATAGAGCGATCGCAATGTTGTCTATGGGGAGGCTCCTGGCAGGAGGGAGCTGGAGCGGGGTCCCAAGCTTCGGCTTGGCTTGTGGGCGACAAAAGGAAGAGACACACACGACAGAGAAGGGGCGGGGGATGAGACCCATATTGGAATGGACACAGGAAATGGCTGCGCGCCGGGCAGACAATTCAGCAGTGTGCAAAAACTGGCTGCCAACGTAGGGCACGTACTGTCCGTTCCCGTCCGTCGGCAGAGCGGGTAGAGTCGGCCCATAGAGAGAGGGAAAGGAAGGCTGGCGTACGAGAAAGCGAGTTGGTGTCCCAAATGTGCAGGGTTCTAGAAACGCATGGACCGCTATTTGATATTGAGATCTTCGTGAATTGAAGTCAAAAGAATCTGAAGGGTTTCAATGCACATGCGATTCTCAGCACTGAGATCACGAATCCGGGATCACCAAACTGTAAGGATTTATTCATGTAAGGCGCTTCTCGGCCGGTGTCCGGCCCATTCCGCATACAGAATCAGACAGGCACATACAGTGGCCATGAGCGCCAAAAAGAGAGAGCAGCTGTCGCGTTGTGGACTCAAGGAGGCCCCTGTAGCAACCCCAAAGGATGTGCGACAGTCTGCTGTGTTGGGTGCTTTAATAGCGGACGCGGCTGCGATTCCAGGGCACTGGTACTACGACCTTCAAACTTTATGGACACATTACCCGGAGAGCAGCTGGTGGAAAGAAACCACACAAAGTGATATTACAGAGTGGACTTATCAGGCAGTGGACCAGAGTAAGAGGCACCCTGACTCATGGAAATACTACAGAAAGGTCCATCCTGAGGATTACCCATATGATATCTATGGCAAAAGTGTATCATTGTACGATGCGCCAGGAAGTCACTATCATCCATTCATTCCAGAGGGTGGAGTGACCCTGACAGCTCAAGTTGCTTTGGCTCTGCTCCGGTCACTGGTAGAGAGTAAAGGGTATGATGTAGTCAGCTATCTGCGGAAGTATTATCCCCTGTTGCTCAGTCCCGATGAACACAGGGACAGTTACGTTGAGCAAGCTCATCGCAATTTTCTCAAACGGTACTCACAAGGTATGCATCCGACGGAATGCTCCACAAGGACAGAAGCATGCATGGGTGGGGTAGCACAATGTGTGCCTCTGATGGCGTATGGTTGCGAGTCTCAGAATGAAGGACCAGACCAGTGGGTGCCTGGGAAACAACATCTTGAACTAACTCATCTTGCACCAGACCTGGCACGAGCGAGTACAGCTGTACATCACATTTTAAAAGGTCTCCAAGGCGTTTCAGACTTTAGGGAACGTAAGGCAAAGGCAAATGAGCTTATTCGTCAGACGCTAGTTGAATTGAACCCGGAGTTGGATGCGGAAGAGATTCATGATGAATTGGATGAGTTGCTGGAAACCACACCAAATATCAAGAAGGATTCTCTCAGATTCAAACGCATGAGCGTCTTGGGACCGGAGTGGAATAGATGATACGTGCATCTGGGCGCCTTCAATGGCGTTCTTGTACTCTGTCTGCGATATCTCAACGAAGAAGATGGCTTTGCCAAAGTGATTGTGGCCAATACTATGCATGGAGGGGACTCTACACAACGAGGAGGTTCCTTGGGTGCCATTATGGGTGCTATTTTCTTGATCAAGTTGGACTCCAACGCAATGCAGAAACTTCTGTGCGGTGCAGAGGCCCTAACTTTGACGGAACAGCTTGAACGCATTTATGAGAACAATGGAAATTCTCTACCTCTGCGATGTCGGACCATCCCTACAGATACAGAATTCAGAGAACTGGTTCCAGAAGCACCGGAGGTCAGAGAAGAAAACGATGCGTAAAAGATATCATAGGGAAGTTCGGGGATCCTCTTTTGAGGTCTTGAATTAGCAAGATCTTGCATGATGGCTCGAGCAGTAAAGAATTGCTTTCCTAAGCGAACCTGCTCCGTGGCCTGAGCAGCCCAAGAGACCCAATCCCTGTGCCACCACTTTCTCATACCTTCCATCCCTCCCACCCATCACTTGTGAGACGGTCTCACCCCACCGGCCTTCCCTCACCCCGGAGGAGGGGGGCTGCCAAAAACACCCACTTACTACACCAGTCAGTGTCCGATCGGTCTCACCCGGAACAGCAAGGTACAGGAGTGTGCACAACTGGGTGGTTACATCAGTCCGTCATACATAATTCAACATAGATACATTCATACACGTTTCATGACACTATATTACACATATGTGTTATTCTAGACTGGCAGAAACTTGAGGATCTGGGAGATCAGGATGCACAGTAGATCGTATATACAAGAGTACATGCGACGTGAACTTAAAAGGCGACGTGTTCCGCCCGGTATATTTCGAGGCCCTTCCGTAGGTCACATCAACACACCGAGCTCACATGCAACCGCTTCCCGTCCTTTGGCCATGGCCACTTGTGCCACACCGTCCCCGGTTTGCAGAGCCAGCAACACTTCCATTCCGACGGCAAACTTGTCTCATTTTGAATATCGACCGCGCTCAGCCAGCACAGTGGACCTAGATCAACATTTCCTCGACTGTGCGAACGGAGCTGTGCTGATCACAAACTTTGTGGCTTCGCCTGGCAAGGATATTGCTGTGCCACGCGATCCCGAAGACGCCGTGGACCTGGCCTCACCGGAGTCGGAAGTGGCCAGTGTGCAAGGGGAACTGTATCAGGCACCTGACGGTGTCGTCCATCTTTGCAACATGTCTGACGATGGTGAGCTCAAACGCAGTGAGTATGGGCCACAGATAAACAATAGTCACAAAGATCCGTTGCCACCGACGAAAACCTCTTCAGACCGTTCCGTAGCTCCAAGTATTGCTAACGACATTGCAGATTACGCCAGCGATCTAGAGTATGAGGTGGTGCTATGCGAACTGGAGCAGGAAGAACAACAAAACATTGACTCACTGTTGGTGCCAAAATGTAGTGAAAGCGTGTCAGTTGAAAACACCTCTCCTCAGTCAGACAAGAATGCAGAGGGCCGTCAACCGTACCCAGTACTTCCAGCGCCCGAGCCCCAAAGTTCCCCGCCGGAACAGACCTTCAAGCGTCCACAAGAAGGCACCATTGCCCTGTTTCTGGCCGGACAGAAATGTCACGAGGAAGGGATACCGCAAGTTCGTCAATGCGAAGACAAAGTGAAGGCGGTCTGGAAACAAATTGTTGATTTGTGTGAAAGGCCAAAAGTTCAGCGGCAAATCAAGCTCATGCTGCAAGAGTCACCCTATCGCAATCTCCCGAAAATCTATAAGGTGGAATAGACATCCCCTAGTTTTGTTGACACAATTTTCGCAAGTACGTGCTGCTCAACTTGGCTGCTGCATCATTCTCGGGCCCAACAAGGTCAATGACCACGCTATCCAGCTCGGACAACCCCAGTTTTATCCGGTGCTTGTTGATCATGTTGACACCTTCAGCAGTTTCCTTGCTCACAATGATGGTATGAAGGTTTGGGTCGTTGCCAGCGGGACCCATGGGTTCCACAATAGGCACAATTTCGTATGTAATGTCACTCCGAACCATTTCCAGGAAACTCCGCACCTTGGCGATTCTGCGGTCAAGTGGCTCCAAGAATTCACCGTGTTTCTTGTTCTTCAACAGTGCTTCCGCGCTCACACCAACTACCAGACGACGTGTTGCCGTAAGAGCAGCGATGGTCAGCAGCACCTTATGGCCTCCGTGCAGATGATCAAAAGTGCCTCCACAACAGACCCCTTCGGCCTGGCTGTCCCGTAATGTACGGTCACCATTACCTAGCTGCTCAAGCAAAGGTGATGGCGGCCCTACAGCACCTTGGCTGATACTCAACGAGGATCCTTCTTGTAGTCCCGTGATGCGGAAAATCGCAAGCGGACCGAGTCCTTCTTGTTCACGTTTCGCATTGGCATCAACAACCCACTGTTGCTCCTGATTGGATACCAAGAGTCCCTGGAAGTCTTCCACAAGCACGGGATCGTACCCACAAACTGAGGGGAGAATTATGTTGCAGTTCATGAACGGTCTATCCAGTCTGCTAGCAACTTGGAACATAAGGTAGTAAAGACGAATCAGGAAGTCTTGCAGGCGGTGGACACCCGTATCCATAAGTTGCTTATCCTCGACGAGAACAACCAAGTGCTTACTGGTTACTCCAACTGCCTCTTCGAGCTGTGCTAAGGTCTCATGTTCATCCACCTGGCCATGAACATGGAGATTAATGTGGGCAAGGGCGGCCCGAAAGAGGGCTGGTTTCGCTGCAATCGTCATTGTGCTAAGCTGTTCTATGTGAGATAAATCCGTTTCTATATGCACTCCTTGTTTCTTTACTTGGAGCCTATGCTACTACGTATCCATATTTCGTCTGTTGCTCAACTGATGGTCTCTTTTCTCTTGTGGTGTTTCTGAACTCTGACATTGCATCCCTTGATATGAAGATCTCCAGCGTTTGAAGTAGCTACGGATTGAAGAAACAGCCGTTGGGACAAGCCTGCAGCTGGGAAGAGTCTGGGCACCCTCTCCCGCCCGCACCGTCTTCGGCTCTCTCTCTCGCTCTCTCTCTCTCGCTCTCTCTCTCTCTCTCTCTCTCTCTCTCGCTCTCGTCAATTCCGAAAGTTTCAACCCGGTACTCACAGAAGCGAACTCTTTCCCACTTCAATATGCAGGTGAACAGTTGGGTCAGTAATGGCGGCCACCTCGACACTGTTGTAATGCACTCACGCCCCCCCCCCCCAAATCACCCCCCTTCTCCTCCCACTCAGTCACCCTCCCGTTCCCCACCCACCTCACCCTTGCCTTGGGACCAGAGCCCACCGGCACGACGTTTTCAAACGCCTGCGGGCACGCACTACTATCGGCTCACATGACCATTTCTTCACCCATCACCACCCCCTCTACCCGGCCGACCGACTGACTCCCAACGGCTAATCATAAACCCCGTCGTTCATCTTTTTCTTCCCAAGGAAGAAAAAAGCCACTGTCGGGGAGTAGGGCTATTATTACTTACTGTTTGGTGCCGTGAACGAAGACAATGTGAAGCACTGCTTGTGTGTTGTATCCTCCGTGTTGTGTACAGGACGCATGGCGCATTCGTACCTTGGTTCGCATGGTATTGGTTTGTTTCCAAATTTTGAAACTAGTGTTCCTGAATCACAGCCGAGCCAAAACCACAAGCAACCGCCCCAGCATGGAGGTGAATAGGAAAAAGCACTGAGAGAGTAGACAACTACTATGAAGTTCCATGTGTCAGCATGTATCTCTATGGCACGGCCAGGCAAATGGCAGCGATTGGTGGTCGAAACATCAACAAAAGAGCGCTGCGGCGGTACCTTCTTGGGACGTATCACGGATTGATTGTGATGATGACAAATGTTACAGCTCACTGCGGAACTGGGGATGGTAGCAAACAAATCTGACGTGCTCGTTAGTGGTGGTTTTTATCCGCTCCCGTGGTCGCGCAGGTATATCTTCGTCCCGTTTCCCCCGCCCCCGAGACCCTGGGTGAACGACGGGTAGGAGGGGGGGGGGGAAGGAAGAGTGAGAGTTTCGGACTGGTAATCTCTACTTGCCGTGCACGCAGCAAGCGTACACAACGCATTACGTAGCGGTAGAAAGTAACTTAGAATTGACAGCCATGGACAGAACTGAAAAGTGTTTTCCTTGCGTCTGCAAAGGGACACACCGAGGCATAGGGTCGCCTGGGGATTGGTGCTCTGTCTGCCATACCCCTTGTCCATCACACCGGACGAGGGACTGCAGGCGCGATCTGCATTTAGAATTTTTCCCTTTTTGTTTTTGCAATTTTTCGGGGCCGCTTTGGGTGGGGCCTCCTCTCGCGTCTTGTATTTCTGGACGTGGACGGGGGATTGAATTAATATACGGATAAACGTCTGATTTCAAGGCCGCACGGGGCAGCGAAAAACAGTTCGTTCTTGTTCGGATCCCATGACAAGGTTAAGCATACGGTCCCGTGGGAGCAGCCCTTGACTGTGAGCAAGGTAACAAGGTATTCGATAATCGTTTACTTTTCTACCGAGTAGAAGACAAATGTGCTGATATCACTGAAAAAGCACTATGCTCTGTGATGAATTCGTTAAAAGAACAGCGTCCTGAAAGACCATAGTAAACTCACGGTACATAGAAATTTCGAATGTCGACGTAGTATGTCATTGCGGGTTGACCTTTCATAGTGGACGAAACAAAGAATACCTATGCTTGGGATTTCTCGTACAGGCATCTGGAAGACGGCAACTCAGCACCTTGTACAAAATCAGCACAGCACGAAGCATATTGCACACAAAGCAAAGTTTAGGGTCGCCCCCATCTCCACATGTACCAATAGACTAAGCAGAAAGATGACGTCAGATGAAGAAGTTAACCCTGTCGAGATCCAGAGAGCGCTGACGGCTGTACGCCAGAGGGTTGAGAAGGCCTGTGACGATGCTGAAAGACCAATAGAGGGCGTGCGGTTGGTGGCTGTGAGCAAGACGAAGCCTTATGACGCACTTCGGGCTGCGTACAGTAGTGGACAGCGGCATTTTGGTGAAAACTATGTACAAGAGGTTGTGGACAAGTCAAAAGTGCTTCCTGAGGACATTTGCTGGCATTTCATTGGCCATCTACAGTCCAACAAAGCCAAGGATATTTGCGCCATCCCGAACATGTACATGGTAGAGACCGTCCACAGTGAGAAACTTGCCAACCTGTTGGAAAAGCAATGGGGCTCACAGGAACACAGCACTAACGGGCCCTTGAAAGTTCTGGTGCAAGTGAACACAAGTGGTGAGGAGAACAAGAGTGGCGTCAAGCCTGGAGAACAGGCGATTAAGCTCGCACAACACATTCGGGATAAATGCAAGAATCTAAAGTTACAGGGTGTGATGACCATCGGTGCCTTTGATCACAGTGTGGCTGAGAGCGGTGACAATCCAGACTTTTTGAAGCTTATAGACTGTCGTAAGGAGGTGGCGGAGGCGCTTGAAATGGAACCTGAGGACCTTGAGCTTAGCATGGGCATGAGCAACGACTTCGAGCATGCTATTGAGAAGGGGTCCACGAACGTCAGGGTAGGTAGCACAATTTTCGGAGCCCGAAACTACAACAAATGAGCGCAACAATCTTAGACAGGTTGGTAACACTTAGTAATATACACTTTGTACTGTAACACTAATTCCATATCTCGCTCTCGCTCCCAGCTCTTTAGAGACTAGGAAGGCTCCTG
Organism: Corallochytrium limacisporum; assembly: GCA_002811645.1. Classification (NCBI taxonomy): domain Eukaryota; genus Corallochytrium; species Corallochytrium limacisporum. The sequence goes on from PDIP01000033.1 coordinate 23,766, forward strand.
TTCGCTTTCTTCAGGATGTGATCCAGGTGCATGCACAAGAAATCCAAGTGCAGTGGTTCCTTAAGACGGTGATCACCGTCCTTGATAATATGCAATTGTACGTCAGAACCGTCGATGTGCTTGAACAGCTTTTGACTCAAGGACCATGGCACATCCCAGTCTTTTCTTCCGTGCATCACGACCACTGGAGTGTCGCCCAAAGGCAACGGTTGTCGCAAAACAAGGTGATCCTTACCTTCAAGCATCAGCTTATGACTGTATGGATACGGTTCCTCTTGGTATCGAGACGGTCTATAGAGGACTCCGTTGTCTACCATTTCCTTCCTCTGTTCATCGCTTAGGTTCGGCCACAGGAGTTCTTCAGTAAAGTCAGGAGCAGCTGCGATCGTGATCAGGCCAATCACCCTTTCAGGAAATGTTCGAGCGAAGAGTGTTGAAAGCCATCCGCCCATACTTGAACCAACTAGGATCAATTTGTCCGTTTTAGCTGTCTGGGACAGTACAATGTCTTTGCAGTCCTGAAACCAAGTTCCGATCCCGCATTCGCTGATCTTCCCCTCCGACTGACCATGGCCAGTGTAATCAAAGCGAAGATAGTTGCACTGGGGGCAAGATTCCCACCATCTTTTCAGTGCCTCTGACTTTGTCCCGGTGAATTCAGAATTGTAGCCACAGAAGAACACCAGCGTAAATTTCGCCGCAGCGTGGTTGTACTTCTGGAAGGCAAGCTTAAAGCCATTGCTAGATGTGAGGAATTGCGTGGTAGCCATGATCACAAAGAATAATTTTCCGTTATCCTCAACAAACTCACCAAGAATGGGTCCAGTTCTATAACAATCGCTCATTGATATACCAAGGCACCCCAGATTTCGCAGAAAGGCCAACTCTGATATGTCATCAAAGCGTTAGCGGCGACCCAAGGTCTCAGGAATCTCCTTTTTGGAAAGCAATGTATTCGGGGCCTATTTTCTCTCCCCCCTCCCCACCTCTGAGCCTGGTGGGAGCGCGCCAAAAGACCGGCCTCGGACTGGGGAGGTTTGTGGCAGGGGGCCCTTGGAGACCGAACGGGAATCCAGAACATCCCTTGGGTGCATTTCCCTTTCTTTTTGGCGACATGTAAATTGAGTTATTTCAAAACGGGCGACGTAGCAATGATGTACTGATACCATGTGCTAATATCATCGGCGTCGATAACAAGCATTGTGCACCAAGGGGCCTGTACAAGAGTCCACCTTCACACAACAACATGCCGTGAGGACATGGGAAGTGACCCTTGGAGTGAGCAAGTCACTTATCCCTGCTTATGACTTAGTTTTTAGTCCAGGAGTTTCATAAATCTGACTTCTACAAGGAAACGACCAAGGCTGGCTGGAAGCCCTGCCGGCGGCCGGAGGTCCCTAAAGCACACCGCAATGGACGGCCGGAAACTCGACGAGGCTGTTCCTGGTGGAAAGGGTGCATCACAGGGTACCAGCAGTCCACGCCTATCGGATGTACACAACCGTCTGCATGAAAGTAATTTGGGACCGGGAATGGAACACATGAAGAATGTCTCGGGCCGGGGCATCGGTAAAGAAAACAGTCTCGATGAAATGAGTGCCGGAAGAACAGCACGGGCTCGACTGATGCAGTCCGGATCAACAACTAATTTTGAAGATGGGATGGACACCGATGTTCCACCCTCATATGGTGCATTAGTTTCTGCCTTGGCGGAGTTTGGGCTGACTATACCGTCTGCTAACTCTTCAATACTCTTACTTCATCAAGATGGAACGCTCCAGAAGTTTCGCGTTTTGCTTGAGACATACTTCGATGAAATTTTCGCACAGGGTTCTGTATCAAGTGCAAGTACAGGTACTGCACTGTTTGAGTACATTGATGGGTTGCTATCACAACGTGTCGATAAAACAGCAGCAAGTGCAATTGCTGAGTCGATGCTCTCAGAGATAGCCAGTATGTGCCGCAGAAAGTTGAGGACTACCACCGTTGCTCATTTGTGCCGAGCCTTTAGGGCGGCTGCCGCACCAATCTGCGATAAGATCAGTAGAGAGACACTTGATGCCATTGGCATAAGCATTGGGGAACGTCTCAGTGACGAGAATGACGCTGATACATTCAAGGAGGAGATGATTACATCCCTCTTTGGACTCTCGGAAGCGATCGATACTGCTTTGGGGGCGCTTGTCCGGGAGGATAGTGAAGTGAGGAGGATCTGTCGTCACATTGACGAGAATGCACTACTGCCAGCGGACATTACAGCAGAAATTAGACATGCATGGGGTGCCGAGATGGAATTATCGAACGATGGTGTCATCAATGACTTTGGAACATTTCTGTCATTTTGGCTATTGTTTGAGCGGACTTTTGAAACCTTACCCCCGACTGGAGCGGAGCTACTTCGTACGCTGATTAGTGGTCTGCAAGAACTTGAGCTGACACAGCTCTTAACCTTGCCAGCCTACCGGAAGGCACTGAGAATGGATATGCACGTATATGTTCAGGATACGTGTGCTGGCGAAGACCACTGGATGGAGAGCTGCTGGCCTCACCTGGATAGCTACTTGGATATCAGTCAACAGACCGTCGTGTTTCGACAGCTGGAATCCATGCTGAGGGTCTCCGAGGACCCTAGACTGCAATTGACTTTGCAAGAGGAGATGATTGTTTTGCGAAGGCAGCTTCATCAGGACTATGTCTTTCTTCGCGCAGATGAACTGTTCGACATCGCTCGAAGTTATCCTGAGTCACTTCCCGCAGTGCGTGACCTCAAGCAAGCGATCCAGAAATGTGAGCTAAGCCTTCCGTCCATCAATCAGCGCATTGTTAGTGCCCTGTCCGGTCAGATTCGGAAGCGTCTGTTGCATCCCGGTATTGATACTGAACGCATTGCTGTCATGTACATCCGGAATATCAAGGTGCTTCGTCTCATTGACCCAACCGCTGCCCTGGTTGATACAGTTTGCGAAGACATTCGACGCTACCTCCGACGTAGGGATGATACGGTGCGCTGCATTGTTCGCATGATAACAGATGAGAACGCGGCGCGTGACATCTTCGGGCAGGATGATGACGATGAAGGCGATGAAGAGGACCGCGCGGACATGCAAGGCAGCAAGGACTACGCTGACGTCAACCGCCTGAGCATCAACACCTGGCACAAATGGAATCCTCTGTTGCCGGAAGCACTCAGCAAGTTAAAACAGCAGCACTTTGCGGGAATACCCTTGCGCGACCGGCGAATGGCCCACACGGGAGAGATGTTGGGCATGTTACTTGGCATTTACGGTACTCGCGAGAACTTCGTTGGCGAGTACCGGTCACTACTGGCCGAGCGATTGTTGGAGAGTATGGACATGGATACGGATCGTGAGGTGCGTTCTTTGGAAATGCTGAAGGTTCATTTGGGTGAGAACAACATGCAATATTGTGATGTCATGCTGAAGGATATGGTAGAGAGTAGACGCATGCGACAGAACATTTGTAGTCACTTCCAGAGAACATCACGCGAATGCAGTATTGACGTTTCCAAAATGTCAATGGCAATTCTCAGTCACCTGTTTTGGCCCACCTTCCGCAGGGATACCATGAATCTTCCGGTTACCATTTATCGGACAATGCAGGTTTACGAGCAAGGATTTAAGAGGCAGAAACCCAATCGGTCCCTCCAATTCAAACCGACTGTGGGTATGGTAGAACTGGAAGTCACATTGCCTGATAGGCAGCCCAAGTCATTCACTGTGCCGGTAGCAACGGCCGCGATCTTGTACATGTTCCAGGACGCAAATGATGAGGAGGTTACGGCAGCTGTCGACGAAATGAAACGTGCCGAGAGCGAAGACAACGTCAAGGACGGCATCACATCGCGTACGGGAGTCACTGCCGCTACATCCAAGCCGGAGTGGACCACTCAAGAGCTTAGCCAAACTCTCGGTTTGGCAGAGGCTACCGTGCGCAAACGAATTGCGTACTGGACGCGCCTGGAGATTCTGAAGGAGTATGCGCCGAATAGATTCTGCACCGCAGAACGTGAGAGTGAACTCCGACGTGCCATGACCATTGACGCGACTGTAGGTGCCATGAATGAGCCATCACAGAGCATATCAGCCGCGGAACACGATGAGGATGACGATGCCGACGACCACGGTGGCGCTCTGAGCTCCGTCAGGGAGAATCAGCAAGAGCAACTCAATCTGATGTGGATGTTTGCCCAAGGTATGCTGCGTAACCTCGGTCCCCAGAGTGTTGATCGTCTGTGGAATATGGTAAGCATGTATGTGCAAAATTCCGACACCCCAGTACACTGTACCCAGGCTGATTTCAGACAGTTTCTGGATGTCAAAGTTCGTCAGGACGAACTTCAGGTATCCGGTGGTCTGTACAGTCTCGGTGACTAGAGAGTTTATTTTAGAGAAGCATAAAGAACACTGAAGAGAATATTCGCTTGGTACCTACAGGTTTCTGGTCTTCCTGCAATTCATGGAATTCGAGTCCGGTTTCTTCTACGCGCTTACGGTCCGCACTGTCAATGACGTAAATGAGGGCGTCAACATCATCGAAGTCGGCGAATCGCCTTCTGTCCTCCTATGTCCCACATATTCATCGTAAACCCCAGCTGCTGCACACCCATTGTGTTGATTCATTCGCCCTTGAAGTATCTCTAACCTCGGCATGACTGACTGCGTCCTAACACCCTCTCCCCCGCCAGGCACCCCCGGCAACCCCACGGAGGGTCCCGAGGAGACGGGTTCCCCCTCCCCCCTTCCCTCTCCCGTGGGCCAGCGCCCCGGGGAAGTGCGGGGAGGGCGGGGCTACTGAGGAGCATTTGAAGGGGCCTATTTTTCTTCCCGCCATCAACACTTCCGGTGCGTTACAACGCCTCTGCCACTTCACTGCTGGGCCTGCCGTACAATTCCTTTATCCTCAGCTTGAACCACCGCCGCCTCACTCAGGCTCAAGGCCCCCCTCGGGCGGGGGTGTTTGGAACTGCTGTATTTTTCTTCCGTGGGGCGTTGCAACGGCGCGTCCGGAGCGAGGGGTGCGTCCGAAGTCGAACGGTGGTCATTTTGAGCCGGGATTTCAGGGGCAGAGGTTCGATGTGGTACAAAATATGCAACAGCTGGCTTTGACAGCTTGATTAAGTTTTGGCTAAATGCAATCTTGATGATCATGAACTTCTTTATAAAGTAGTTCTGGTAGTCAACCGAGAATGAAGGTACACTCACTGATCTTGGGCCTGCTTGCGGTCGGAGCCGTTGCCGACAGCGAGGGTGACGTAGATGTCCTCCGGCCACCATGTGATTGGTTCCCTCACACCTTCGGAACAAAGACACGCTATTGTCCACCTCATTTGCGATCCGAGTACGGCTATGACTTTGAGAATCTTCAAGCCGAAGTGCGGGCTCTGGGGGATGAACAGGGATTAGTCTGCCGGCCAGAACACATTCAAATGTTAGTCCGGCATGGTACGCGGTACCCTAGCACAGGCGACATCCGAAAACTTGACAAATTGCAAAATAAGCTAAACCAACTTGACCTCCATGGAGACTCTAATTACTTGTGGTTGAAAGACTGGGAGAACCCATTCCATGAGAGCGATGACAAAATGCTACATGAGATTGGTGAGTACGAACTCTATGAGATTGCCAAGCGGTATCGGGAACGGTTTCCTACGTTATTCATGGAAAAATATTCGAGTAGAAGCTACCGCTTTACTTCGACCAAGACAGAACGAGCGGCCCAGTCTGCGAGTGCATTTAGCTACGGTTTGTTTGAGGGAACGGGTATCATCAGCGAAAACGGTTTCCAGCCCGTCGCCATCAACTCTGCATCTATTGACCGGGACATTCAGCTCCGGTTCTTTGACAACTGTGACAAGTACCTGAGGGTAGTGAAAGGCGACGACCTGGATGGTGAAGTCAGTCGTCCGGGAGTCAAGACGGTGTCCGGAGAGCTCAAGAAGTTTAAGAAAAGCGAAGCCTTGCAGAGTTTGATCGCAGATGTGAAACGAAAAGTTGGTCTACCAGAAGACCATCCGTTCCCGAGCTACAAGGACCTGTACGGTATTTATGTTATGTGTGCCTATGGGGTGAATTTACGTGGAGACACGACCTTCTGCGACATCTTTGAGGACACGGACAAGGCATTGAAGATTTTGGACTTTCACTCCGAACTCAAGACATATTACGTCCGTGGTGAAGGTACAGATATCAACACGCAAATGAGCTGTCCATTGTTGACAGATATGTGGGAGCATATTGAGGCCCTGGTGGAAAATTACAAAGATAATCAGAACATGCTGCCCCACCATCAGCTCAAGGGTGCCTTCCGTTTTGCCCACGCGGAGACTTTGATCCCACTGGTCAACCTGATGGGACTGTACACCCAGGGTGAAAAAGGTAACTTGACCGCTGATGAATACGAAACCCACATTAAGGACCGTGAGTTCCGCAGTGGCATCATGAGCCCTTTCAGCGGTAACATTGGTATGGTCGTGTACAAGTGCACGGGTACGACACCGGACAACGTCCACTGGAAGGTAGCCACCCTGTTGAACGAACGTGTGTACAAGATGACCCAGGTGGGCTGTGATCACCTACTCTGCGACTACAGCAAGATGCACCACTATTTCCGGGATCACTATGGTTGTAACTTTGACGAAGTGTGTAGCTTGGACAAAATGGTTGACGAAGTTGTAGATGCTTCGATCCTTGAGGCCGACTCTCAAGCACATCTGCGCACTGGTAGCGATGAGTTGTGATCGGTTCTTTGTTTTAGGCTTGTAAGATGAACTTGTCATTTTGCCACTAGATTTTAATAAGAAATGCTCCTTACACGTCATGTTTGATGTTCTTTTTTTAGTTTCAGTTTGCGGGCGCTGCCTGGGCCCCCTGCTGCTGTTGCCGGGCAGCTGCCTTCTGAGTGACAGTGCTTACCGTACCCTGTTCGCGGGGTGCGTCCCAGCTGAGGTCCTTGAGGCGCTGGCAACGCTCAGTTTCCAACTGTACAGCCCGCTGCCAATCCTCGAGACTAAGGGCGACCCGACCATGGCTAGCGGCTACGAAACGGGCCATGGTCAACGTCTGGTGCATCTGGGCTTCACCGAAGGAAGAGTCCTGCTTGCGCATGGTGACAAACGCTTCCGCGATTCTCTTCTGGCCGTCCTCCTTCAACTCGGGGTCCAAGGCCCGTGCGGCACGCACGTACGCGTTCAAAAGGTCCAGGGTCTGCTCGTCAATGTTGGACACTTGTGGCATGCTGGCTGCTATCTTGACCGGCACAGTTGCTTGGGTCTGAACCAGTGATCGGCGGGTAGAAACGACTATGGCATTGATCGCGCAGTCAAATGGCATCGCGCTGTATCCAAAGTTATAGCTAACCTTACCCCACTGCAGGGCCTCCTGAAGGGACTGCAGGTTGCGCATTCCGCGCTCCTTCAGCTGGCCGGAAGAAAGCCTGGTCTCGTTAAAGATGGCCTGGGTGCCACTGGGAACTTGCAGCAAACCAGACACAAGCCTGTCGTTTATAGGGTCTTTGGTTGGAGCGTAATTGTCAGCGTTCAGTGCATCGATGGTAAGATCGACAGCAGGGACATAGCGGTTGCAGATCTTCTCGAGCAGCGCATCGAGGCCGTCGACCAAAGCACCGGACGCTTGAGTCTCTTCGCCCATTTTCAGGCTCTCTGACACCAGAGCAATGTTAATTGGGAAGTGACCCAGTGGCAGTTCGCCGCGACGGGTGTACAGATGGCTCAAGAGATGCAACAGGACATATTCGGCAGCCAAAGCATCGCCGTAGAGCAGCTCGGTTAGAGTCTTGAGCAACGTTTCACGGGCCCGCTTGGCAAGGTCATCAGATAGAGCAGGGTGCTGAACGGCGACAGAGGTGGCCGGAGCAAGGAGGGTGTAAAGTTCCTTATCGAACTGTAGCGGCTCCAGTACACGGTAGTGCAAGCAGTGTACTCGGGGCACTTGGGAGTGCGGTAGCATGTCACTGACGGTTTGCATGCCGTCGGTGTAGGGTGTGGTGAAATCATGTTGCGCGGCAGACGTCTGCGGCTGATCAAATTGAGTGGCCATAGGGCTGCTGCTGAATATACCATAGAACTCAACAATGCGGTTCACGGCGGCTAGTTCGTTGTTGGCACTCTCGCCATAGAGCTTGACAATAGCCGGAACAAATGCAGAGTCCTTAGATGCGCGCCGATCTGGGAAGTTCAGAGGATTTGCCTGTTGCAGGTCTTCGTTGCCGCTCTTCTGCTCTTCGGATGCCTTAGGTGTCGCGGTTTGCTGTTGGTGCAGCTGCTGAGCGGTACCACGTTTCGTTCCCGTCACGGTCTCTTCGCCTGTGGACACAGCTCCTGCAGCGTCTGGACTCTTGTCTTCGACATCCATGTCATCATCGAGGCTTCGCTTACCCTTTCGATTTTCCGCTGCTGCAGGATCTCCATGGTCTTGACTCTGTTGACCATGTTGCTCTTTGTGAGTCGCACCCGGCACAGGCACGACATAGATCTGTCCGCGCTCGTGCAGAGCCTCGGTCATTTCAAAATCATCAAGGTTGATTTTGCCACCACCAAACAAGGAAGAGCTCTGTAGACTGTCCACATCCTGGAAAGCCACATGCACTCGGCGATCAGGCTGGGATTTATCCTTAAACGTAGGACAATAGTACTCTGGCTGCAGGGTGTCCTGTACCATGCCGACGTAGCGCACCAGGGATCCCGGTTGAATGTATGGCAGAGATGCTTTGGTCAGCAGAGGCACCTGGGACCGAACATTTTTCTGTTCAATGTTGCCCTCCACTTGCGACGCAAACTCTCTCAAAATGACGTCCACACCAGCGTGTGGGCTCTGAGCACCATGCTGTTCAAACAGATTATGAATCTGCTCACTTGGATTGGCAAACCAGCCAGATTGCTGTGTCTTTCCGGGCATTTCGTTTGTTTTGTGTCCAGAAGAGGATGGCTTTTGTATTGAAGGCTATGAGAAATGGTCAACAGTCTAAAACCCGAAGTGGAAGACATCAAGGACCATTCCGCAAAGACAGAGTGAAACGAAAACGAAGACGCAGAAAGCTTCACGAACGTAACGACACACAACGTCGTTCAGTCATGATTGGGCTGATGAAATCTTCAAATGCCAGGTCCGCCGTGCCATCATCCATTTTTTTCCGGTTGTTTCGGTAATAGAAATGGAGAGCAAAAGCAAGCCGTGATAAGGAGGAGAGGGGGTGAGTAGCGGGCCTCCTTTGGGTGAGACCCTGTGCGATTTCTTCAAACGGGGGAGGGCCCGGTCGAAGCATATGACTTTTCGCGCCAAAAAATACACCAGCCGTAGTGAAAATAGGCCCCGTATCCATGTGCCAGTCCTACAACTCTAGATGCCGTTGTGTCTGAACTTCAATAGACGCAACATAGAAAGCGACATACATGCAATGTATTGATTTTAATGATCCGTAGCTCATTTCGCAGCGCGTCTGGCCATCTTTTCCATGATCTTCTCTTTCTCCTTTTTGGCTGTGGCCTCCTGTCGGTCATACTCTTTGTAGGCATTCTTCTTGCCAAACTTCTGCTTGTACTTGCGGTGTGGAATGACGCGCTTGCGAATCTCGATGATGCCGCGCTTGGTCAAACTCTTAAACCGGTCTTTCATGACATTGCCTTGAGGCTCCAGCCCACGCAGAGAAGAGGTGAGCTCGTCGGTTAGCAGGACATCCGGAAGCTCTTCCTTTTCTTTGTAACGCGAGAGACGTTCCTTGCGACTTGCTTTCTTGGCCTTTGCTCGCTCCTTTCGGGCCCTAATTGCCTCCCGTTCGGCTTCAATTTGCGTCCTGATCTTTGCATTGCTGAAGATAAGGGCTTCTTGCTGTCGTACTTGTTTGGCTTCCTTGAGCTTTAGCTCCTCCAAGCGGCGCGCTCGTTCCCGGAGCCGCTGCTGGCGAGTCTTCCGCTCAATTATGCGGGCCTGGGGGCGGCCATCCTCGTCGTCCTCATTATCTTCACTCGCCTCTTCACTATTGGTTTCGCTTTCGTCTTCGTCCTCATCTTCCTCGTGGGTTCCATTTTTGACCAAATGCCCCAGGCCTTGCATCATCTCCTGGTCCCGCTCGGCAAGGGTGACAATGGGCGTTTTCTGTGGGCGCAGGGCCTTCTCTGTTTCCGCTTCCTTCTTCAGGCGCAGCAGCTCCTGACGAGCGGCCTTCATTAGAAGCTCTTGATGGTCCTCAAATGTAGGGTTGTAAGAAGCGCCAGCCGGGGCCACGTCCACGTTCCGTCCACGGTCTTTCTTGCGTGCCTCCATGACGGTCTTCGGAATTTGCTTAGCCACCGCATTCAGGAACTCGTCCGAGTCCCAAATATCTATCTCCGCCTTAGAGGTGTTTAGTGTGCCCCGCAATGTACCTTTGTCCTTCATCTCCTCCATCTGTCTCTTCAAGACGTCAACGTCCTTGCGAAGCTTCTGCATCTCCTTCTTCGAGTACTCGTCACGGATCTTTGCAGGCATGCGCATACGCACATCACGTTCCTTGGCAGCCCTCAGACTCTCCGCACGCGTGGCTGAAGTTCCTTTCTCTGAACGAATCTTAGATGACACGGGCTTGACGAGAGGATTTGTTTCCAAAGCGCTCCAGCTCTTCATCGGTTTCATCATCATTCGGCGTTGCTTCTTGGTCATAGGCTTTTCGGGTAATTCATCCTCTTCTGCGCCCCGGTCGTCGTAGACGAGATCCTCCGCAGTCATGTCTTCAAGTGCACCGCCCTGCGCATATTCTTTATTCTTGGACGCCAAGTAGTCTCGGGCATCGTCGACATCAATGTTTTTTCGCCATGCCTTCTTACCCTTACGAGAGACTTGTTTCTTTCCAGTCCTGCCGTGCAATTCATTCAGAGCCATCTTTACGAAGTTTTCGTCCGCATCTCGGCTGCGATCAACGCCAAAGTCGTCCTCACTGTCATTTTCGTCGAGATCTGTTGCACGGTTTCGTGCACGCATGCGCTTCTCCCGTTTCTGCCGATTCTTGCGTTCATTGCGCTCCTGTGCGGTGACGGCGGCTTTCTTCGCTCCAGGCCCATGCAGGGACTTTGCAAACTTACGACGAAGTTTCTTTCCCATATTTTAATCCTACTAATTGTATGTCAAGTGTATGTTAGAATTGTGAGAACCGAATTGAGCCTAGTCTACATGGTAAGTATCAAAACGCGATTCTTTAAGAGAGTTCTACTAATTTCTTCACCACTAAATCAATCTCTTTCTTAACGATTATTTCCAAGGGTCTCAAGTACCTTTTCGACTTAAACTACATAAGATGTAAAAACGACCACGACAACAATCCCACGGACAAGTTCTCGAGAGACAAGGACCCTTGGAAAGCTGTCACTTTAGACGTACGCACCCACCTGCCACGCGTGTTTCTCACTACGGTGGTATCCGGAACCAGGCAGGCCAATACCCTCGCACACCCCCCCCCCCCCGCGGGGGGAGGGGCATCCCCACCCCGGAAGGGAGAGAAACCCGCCTTCCCACCCCACGAGGAGAGCGATATCGCAGCTCTGCACCGGAGACGAGGGGGGCGAGCCGTACGCTGGTCGCCATCCTCTTGAACACGCACTCCCCCCGGTCCCCCTTTCTCCCCGACACAGGGGAGGGTGCTGGTGGGCAGCTTTTGGACAGCCTCCATACATTGAGTACCGAAGGCTACCGATAGCATTCCCCAGCGGAGAGTGGCCCTGCCCTGCCGATCGCTGTGCTTCACGGCCCTTCCTCACCGTGGACCGGGAGGGGGAACCCTTCTGGGAAAGGGGGACCCTATGGCCCCCTGTCGAGTATGGAGCAGAAGGGCGCGAAGTCTTTGAGTGAGGAGGGAGAGGAAGACGCAGGGGAGCGGAGCAGTCGACAGAGGAGCGCCCTGTAGGTGAGTCCGGCGGGCGTGATGATCATGTCCTTGAGGATACTCTTTCGGGTACATGAGCAGTACTGTGTCCTATGCACAATTACCCACCGCACTGGTAGCTCTCTCCAAACACAAGTATGACTGAGAGCATGAGTGATCTAGAACTATGCGGTTGGGTTCGAAGTGGGTGGTGCAAACTGGTCAACAGCGGTATGCCACAGAGGTACGGCTACCTGACGGCCAGAGCGGCCTTATAACTATTGCCTTGAAAAAAGAGCGATTTCAATTTTACTATACCAGAGAGCTTAGGGACAGTGTCGCCAATTGCCGAGTACAAATTACTCGTCTGTTGGAAAATCGGGGAAAGCGTACGGAGCTTCGCACAGAGGAGGCTACGCCCCTGATGAACAAGTTGGTCGAGCTACTGCAGAATCATGCGTCAACCTACCAGGCTATGGACAACACCGGAATCCCTTCGTTCCCTGATCTTGACCCAGAGCTTCTGAAGCTATCAAGTCCCCAGGGTGAGTCGCTGCTGACCATTGCACAAGATATTCACTTGTGTGAACAGCAGCAAAGTGGAGGCATTCCTGCCTTGCGCATCGCCGACGACCTGTCAACTATACACTTTGCCATTTGCGACAAGGATAAACGCAGCCATTCAGTGACCATTGCATATCGTCTGCAGTCCTGGTCGTCATCCACCATTGTGGCCGTCATGGGTTTGCAGATCCCACAATTTTTGGGACTGGCCAATGACCAGGGTACTATCACAGTGCAATCAACAGAACTCGCTATTGCTGCTGGCGGCAATTCCATGGGATCTGGTCATTTCGATTTCGACTTCGGAACCGAGCAAAGTCTCTCTGTACGGTGGCTGAGACGAAAACGAGTGGGGAATGTCACTGAATATGGAACCCCCAACGGAGGTGAAACGCTTATGATCATTCCAAAGGACGGAAATATCCCAAAGCTTCAGGATTTAACGTCTCTGGCACGCGCACTTGTGCACCCTCTAGCAGAATTTTGGAATGTCATGGCAGAAATCGATGAACGCTGCCATGTCGAAGATCCTAGAAATCCGGATCCCCGAGATACCCATCGGCGCATCCGCATCGATGTACTATGCTCTGTGGTAGTGGAAATCGATCCGCGCATGCCGCATGAAGTGCCCAAACTTCAATTGATTGGCAATGAAGCCAAAGTCACGCGGGTGCGGGCTAAAATGAATGAAGGATTGACCGAGTGGCACACACCAGTCGCGCTTCCCGAACGAAGTGACAAGGGCAGCAAGAGGGCACCTGATTTGGTGCCACGTTTAGAGCGCCTGCTGGGTGAGACGTTCGAAAGTCGACCTTTGGTTCCGGTTAGCAAGAAGCGGAAGCATGATGGAGAAAGTGACCTTACGGTTCTGGAATGCCATGACCAAGACGACAACGATGACACGGCGCATGGGGCAGAATGCGAAATTTGCTACGCCGAGCACCTCGATGGTCAACTTCCGGATGAATACTGTGGCAATGAACGCTGTGCACGTCGCTTCCATAGAGCTTGCATCACGGAATGGCTGCAAGGACTGCCTTCAACGCGCATTGATCTTGACAATATTATCGGTACCTGCCCCTTCTGCGAGTATCCCCTCTTCATTCGACAGCAGAGGTGACAACAAATAGGAATTATGATTTACAATAGAAACGAATTCTTTATGGTCAAATGTGTCATGTTCCCTGGCTTCACGCCAACACAGCATCCTCGACAGCGGCCTTCTTTTCCTGTGCTACTTCCGTGGTAGTCTCTGTCGCGGTCTCCAACTGGGTATTGGGTACCTCGGGCAGCTTCTGCTTGACGTCGAGGGCTTCAGTATCGTTTTCAATGCCCACCAGCTCGTCGAGCTCGGCCAGGACATCCGCATCGTCCTCCTCCGTGAGCTTAGCTCCAAGAGCCCGGCTAATCTCCTCCTGATACTCGATAGCCTCTCGTGTATCATCCATAAGGCGATCTACGTCGTCAATACTAATCTGCTTGTTGATCTCTTGAAGGGCGTCCTTACCTAGTGTGAGTTGGTCAAACACTTCCTTCTCTTGCACCTTCCATTCAATGGTCTGAACCATTTCTTCAATGTTTTGTAGTTGCGTGTCCGCCTTCACCAACAACTTCTCTTGGTACTTGCGCTTCTGCAAGAATAGCTTGGCCTTTTGTTTGTCTCCTTTTTTCAGTGCCTCCTTGGCACATTGCTTCTCACGGTCTGCAATGGTCTCAATCTTCTTCTGGTACATTTTCAGCTTATCCCTCTGGCTCTTTAAGTCCAGCACTGCACGGTCCTGGGCACTAATATGTTGTTGTGCCCGCTTGGGGGGCGCAGACTTGCTGCTATTTCCGCCCATTTTGTGTACGTACGTTGGTGTGGATGTGTCCACGCTATCCTAATGCAAAACTGTATTTTTCGCACCGCCGGCACCAGTTGGAGAAGAGATCGTGTTGTTAATTGTCGCGTCTGTGATGACATTCCTGTTTAAAAGAACAGAGACTACTTGAATAGTTGGTCAAGGACAAGATTGAGCCAACGACAGGGCTAAATTGTCCTGTATGATATGACTAATTTCCTAACAGAATATTCCCCGCCGAAGAATGACGACTACACGCCCCCGGAGAAGCCGAAGGCTAAAACCCGCCTAGCCCCCCCCCCCCTCACGGGTGGGTAGGTGCGGACGGAAGGAGATTCAGAAAGGGCCCCACCAGTCGCCCGGGCCGGTTTGACCCGTCTCCACACGACTTTTACCACTGTGACTGGGACTGTGAGAAGTGTATCCTGGGCCAAAGAGGAGGGCATGTGGGTATGGTAAAGGTCCTCCCCCCCCCCGGGGGGGGGGGCCTGGGTGGTATTTTGGTTTGTGAATGTGTCCTGTCTGGTTCCGACAATGGCAATGACCAGTTGATTTAGCCCGAAGCCTGCGGCGGGGGGAACTCCGAGTAAGCCTTACGTCGCCGGCGCTGCAGTTCACGGGCAAGAATGTTAATCTCTTCGGTCTGTGCTCGCGCCGTTTCGTGCAGCTCGCGGCGTCGAGCTACCTTCCGGAAGTGGATATCGCACCTGCTCTTGCCGCCAGTGAGTTTGGCCGGTACCGGGTGGCAACCGGGCACCTACTTGGAAGCTGTCGGTGAGTCCTTGGTGGAGATATCAGGACTGGCATGGGTAGCGAGAAGGTCGAATTCCGTCCTCAGGACATCCGCAGCGGTCCTGGCATCACCGCCGAGGCGGATGGTTTGGGCTTTGACTCGCTCCCGGACGCTTCGTTGCAGAGTCCAAATTTGGTTCCGGAGCTTCTCATTCTCAGCTGTCTTCGTGGCGAGGTATGCCTTCTTAGCCTTGAGCTCCTTCTCCACTTCGCGGATTTGAGAGTCCATAACATCGGTGGTGTAGATACGCTGCCGTTCGGCAGCTTCCGCTTCGCAGCCGCAATGCACGCATTCGTTCCACTTTGCAGGACATCCTGCACTTCACGGGACACTCGCGGAAGCTGAAGGTCCCGGGTCTCCTCTTTAAGATCCTCTGCCTGCAGGTATCAATCTCCCATTGGACCTTGGCGATGTTCTTGCGGAAGTTCTTCATGTCTTCTAGAATGGCAATACCTCATCAGCGTTGCATTCTAAATAATCAAATCAAATATAATCAAAAAATCATTAGTACCCCAAAAATTGTGATCGTTTTAGATTTTGTTGAAAAAATCAATAAATTTCGTGTCTGGCTACTGCTCAGTGGTGTGTAATTTCACGGGGTAGGTTGTGGGCAGCTGAACGGACAACTTTGGCTTTTATACTACCAATCACATCAAACGTGACATTGGAGAACTTTGAATCCTGTGGTCCATACACACATACTCTGAAACATACACTGTATGGCCCAAAGAGTTCAACGGATTGAGTATAGCGTATCAGCCATCATATTGCCTTCAAACAATCAGGAAGACACTAGGTTTTGCGGTCGCTGAGCAATCTGTGCCGTCTGATCGCGCGCGAAACCTTGTGGCGCCAAAGGGACCACCCCCCCCCTGTCCTGCCTCACACAGAAACTTGATTGATCCAATATTCTATCACGTCCGTGCACTTTCATTTCTCAAACGGGAGTCTATTTTTAAAGGAAACAAAATGTAGGCAGTGTTCCGTTCGGCATTTATTTCCCGCACCTCCCTCCTTCCCTTCACGCCTTTTCCATGGTAGAGCGGTTGGAAAGTAGAAGTGTATTCGAAAACACACACCACTGTTAGTTCAAATCCCCGGATCTTCCGTCTTGTCATTCCAACTGCTTGCCTGTGTTGATCTACTGCTGTTGTGTTCCTCAGGGTCTTCTATGTTGTGATCCACGTCAGCTTCTGAGGCCCGCATGCTATTAACATGTTGCACGTCTAGTTCTCTGAGAATATTTGGTTACTGCAATGTCTCCCTTCACGAAATACATACACCAGCGGCCGTGAGTTACATTACCGGAATATAGAGAACGAAATGGAATAAGCCAGAATATAGGCGTGAGATGGGAGGGAAGAAGAGAGAGCGATCAATTGATGTGGATATTTTTCTGCCAGGGACGGAATGTGCCACATAGATCAAAGTACAGGTAACACGGAATGGACCCATAATCAGTGCAGCTCTTCTCTAAAGTGAGAAAAAAATCAATCAAAGAATGGGACAGCAGAACGTCCGACGGTACCACCTCAACATTCTAGAAGCACGGCCTTCCACATCCTAACGGAGTGCAACGGATCACCTAACCATACGTAAGACGTGGGTGGGCTATTCTCTGAGTTGTGTAACACGCATGACCTACTTGTACGAACGGACCAGGTAGGGATTACCAAGGGGAGGTAACGAAGGGATCCCGACGGTGATACATACGCAATTCTGCTGATTCATTCTGTGGCCGTTAATAAGCACCTGGTATCCACGGAATTGGCTGATCACAAGAGGTGCTCACCCCCGTACATTCACTACTGCTCCACAGCTGTAAGACGGTCAAAAGCACCGAACAATGGTACAACACGGAAACAACTAAGGACTGAAGAAGGGAACAATTTTTTTTAAGGGCGAATACAGAAAAAAGGAGTGGCCCCCTTGCGGGTACCGTTTCAAACTCCGAGGCTTTGGAATCTCAGTACACACGCACGCCGGTCGTGACCAGAGACTAGAAATAAACGTAGGACAGAGAACATGAAGGCCCGCAGGAGAAGGCAGTGTGTAGATTAGGAGTGCCGCCAACGAAAAAAGCCAATGGATTTGTGATTTCTTGCACAGTGTCCCATCAATTGTTTCCTCTTAGCTGAAACTATTCAAAACATCCGATGATTCGCGTGGGGTAGAAAGTACTAAGCTAAGGTGTACGATAGTGTTTGCAGCATCGTGAACTAGCTACTCTCGCATTCTCCGGGATGCATGCTGAACACAAGATGAGGATACAGGACATCGAGAAGAGCGGTTGCACAGTACCTTTAACATACATGGGACACACCGCGACCTCAAATTACACAGGGAGGGCCATAATTCGGGGTTAGAATAGTGAAAACATAGTCGTATTGGTAGTAAACAGTTCATTTCTCCAGCTGAAAATGGAATACTAGCCGCTTGCTCGAGATGCGGTCGGATGCGCAACTTACAAAAGTAAGGCATAAATTTAGTACTGGACTGTAGCGGAAGGGTTGGAATACGAGATCGGTTGTCCAGGGAGACAGCCGCCCTTTCTTTCAGTCTGTTTCTTGGCTTTTGTGGCCACTTTGGCAAGTCCTGCGGCTGCCTGTCTGTATATACAGTCTCTGCGGTCTCTGCGAGCCTAGAAATCTCGTCGCCGGCCGCCGTTCCTTTACGCTGCTGCTCTTCCACACTAGTCATTTGTACAGTCATCTGTTCGCTCTCTTACCATATTGAAATCACCTACCAACGCAAACTTGTCTGCATGCATGCATGTCAACCAATGGGTATACCATGTTCGTTTGGAACAAATTAGGAACACAGGAAGAGAAGAAAGGAAAGATGTTGATCTCCGGCTGTACTGGGTTTGGTTGGTTGTCCGACACAAAAGGGGAAATCGCTTGTACGGTGCCTGTCCTGTTGCTGATCTTATCAAATATTGGGTTCTTGTGTGCAGTGGCTAATTTACTGGCAGAAAAAATGCGTATAATAGTTGCTGACCATCTGACAAGAGTACTGTGGAAGGTTTGTCATCGAACTCTAATCGCGGTCGAAAGCCCCTCCCCTCTTCTGGTTTCACCTTTTCTCATCGCCCCTACACCTACGGTCACAGACCGTCCCTACCCTCTGTCCCGGTGACAATGCAGCCCCCGAGTCCTTGGTTGCCCTGCCATTCCGTGCACCTCGTGGAGAAGTACGTTCTTCACGGATGTTGCGAAGACAAAAGAGGCTGAGGAGAACATGTGCCTGTAGCATGCACGATGGTCAAAATAGTACCCCATGGTTGACGTCGCGATCAAAACAAACAATCCAGTAATCAGATGATTCTCAGCCTTCTTCCAATCCGCGATTCTCAGCAAAGTCTGAGTGAAATCCCAAATAGTTCATGCATGTCGTTTCACACATGAAACCATCGGCTGCCCACTGACGGTCAGTACCAGTCTATTCTTCGTCCATGTATGTTAACCATGTTCTTCAGTTTCCTAATACTGATTGCCATTTGCTCATTCACACCGGCAGAAACGATCACCACTTTTTGAAACAAACATTTGAGACCCTCCGACACATAACGAGGTGAATGGCAAGTAAGCAGTACTTCGCCCGGGGGGCTACGTGCCGGGGAGACCGGGGGACCCCACTCACGCAAGCCACTCCGTCCAAAACAAGTTCAGTCGTATATACGTTTGGTTCACATAGGCCAAGAAAGGATTTTACCTTGCATACAGAAGAGTGAGTCACTGCACGGTCTACGGCCAGTTTGAGCCAACTTTTTTTTGACCACAAACGAGTGATCCTTTGCTGGACCCATATCATGCAAATATCTCTAACCCCTGCAGGCCCCTCCCCAATTCGAGTTGTCTTAGAAATTGATTTTAATCGTCTAACATATACGGTATCCGTTTCCCAATTGGAACTCAATTTTCTACTACCACTGGCTCTTCGCTCCTGCCTTCTTCAGGCATCGAAGAAGCAGCGATCTAATGAAAGTGTTCAGTCTACCCAATAAGAAACTATTGCGATCACACATCGGATATTTATAGACGATCCCCCTACTACCGTCTTTACATGGTTTTTCCTCAGAACGAGAAGCTGTCACTTTACATACTCTGGGACTTGGATGGACATGCATTCGTTAGTTTAATGTCCCCCTTTCCCTCGGGAAATTTCAAGTCCCCCTTGTTTTTGTTAAAAGACCTGGGGATTCTGGAGTATGCCATTCAATCTGCAACTGTGAGTGGATGGCACATCAACCTGGGGCCCCTCCAGGGGAAGAAGAGGGGAGGGGGGGGGGGGGCGCCAGCCATGGCCGTGCCTTTGCTGCTGTAGGTCCAAAGGTCTCTTCGCGTCGTTCTTTCCTCCTTTCTTTTTGAATCCCTCTCTATTGGAACAACGTCCTCTTTGTCTCTCTCCTTTCTTCCCCAATCGGGTTTCTTTGCCTTCCCTTTTATTTTTCTTTTTGAAATTGGGCCCCCCTCTCAAAGGCCAGCTGAACTAGCCACATCAATTTTTCACAGTGCTCAAACTCCCCCTTCGCGAGCCGAGCACATCGCGGCGATCAATGCTGGCCTACGCGCGGCGATTCATAACGCTCCGTATATTATATGTGTAGCATCCATCTCGCGACCAACGGCCTCGTGTCCTGTGCCGGTCACTGTTCTCAGATGTAGGGTTTGATGAAAACCAATGCTCTTTTGTCGATCACTGACATGCCCAATGTGTCTGTTTGCTATTTATAAAGTTAGCTACCAGGTACCGACTTGTTCAGCTCTGGTTACGTCGGCTCTGGTTGGGCAACTTGTAGTGAATTCAACCCCCCTCCCACCCACACTTTCCCGCCCCAACAGAAGCGAGTGACACGATGAACGGAAAACTTATTCATCCCTTGCCCCGATGGGTGAAGTACTCTGTGTACGTAAGAAGAAGTATGTAGGGACTGTGGGCTGGGAATCTTGGAAAATGAATAGAAGGATTTAATCACTGATACCAAATTCGCCTTCCTGCCAGCGCTTCCGCTCAGAATGTCATGCTACGTACCAAATTCGCATGGTCCCTAGTTGCCGTGAGTATAGCACACAGACTTGACGCAAGTCAATATCACACTACATGGCAATTCTACTGGTGAGGAGAAACAATCATGCTTTGGTGTGCAACCATTGTGGTGAGTATCCATTGCGTGAAACGCACACCTTCTGGGACCAAAAAATTTCCTTCCTTTTTAGGGAGTTTGTGAAAGAGAGTTCGTTCCTTTTCCAACAGGGTTGACCCTACCATCGACCTCTATGGTACGACTCGCGTTGGCCTGGATAAGTGGCATCCACAAGAACCATCCAAATGGGGATACACCTGGTTTCTGTGAACAGTGAAATGAGAACAATAATGGGGCACCGGGAATGAGATGGGTGAAACTCAAAAACCAGGAAAGGGACGCATTCATCAGATGGTCACCACTTGATGAAGTTGACATGTCCCGCGAAACTGGATCCCCTGTAGTCCACACGTACTGAGTAGACCTGCGGTATGCCTACAATTCAAAACTTTCTTGCATTCTACTCAGCAGAGCCTTAAGCATTTCCAAACACTGCTTATTTCAAATGATTCGAACAGAGTTGCGAAAACCGTCCATTTGACAGTTACTTCAGATCCATGATCTGGTGAGTATTCTAAGTGAAGGTGAACATCAATCTACTCATTCATATTTTAGACTTTGTTCGTACGCCCAATAGCCATCAGCATGAAAATTTGCCACAGACTATGGGGCCCAAAGGCCATCGTGGCTAGCATAAGCCTTTTGGTCGTAACAGTGATTGGTATGTTTCTGATCCTGTTTTCTCTCTCCCTACCATGCGGAAGGAACCAGCAGCAGTATCTTTACTGGGTCACCAGTGGTGCTTGTGACAGCGACTTTTTTTTTTGGGCAGATTGCGACAATACAGTTTCTACACATGACGAGGACCGCGAAAGGGCAAAGTATCTGATTCTCAATGGGGGAATCGTAGCTTGTCTCGGCATTGCGATCCGGCTGTCAGCGCTCTTGCCGAAGAAGACAAAGCGCTTGAATACCTTTCTTCGCGTGACGGGTGCCATATTAATGTCAGGGGGTGGTATCTGTGCAATAACATCGCTTAAACCTACTTTGGCATACCTCAAAGACTGGCCGGGAACTGGCTTCACGACTGGCGAGTCTGTCCTCCTGGTTGGGTCGTTCATCGCCTTCTTCAGTGGTGCATCGTTAGCAATGGTGTCTTTCCCTGTGGAACAGTATCGATTCCGTGCTATTCAGATTTCCAACGTCCCTGTGCAGTCCACTGCAGTGGAAAAGGGGAATGCAGAGAGCACAGGGGTAGTGATTCGGAGCCCGAATAAACTGCCGCCGTGTGAAGTTGATTCAGCACGGCGAAGACTACGGAGATGGAGGAAAACCATCTGCATTACCATTCTATCGCTTAGCAATATAACAGGTGTAATAGTCATCTTGTGCTTACCCCTGTACAGTCCATCCAATGACAATCCAGGACCACATTCGTACTAGAAATACGGTGTTCAAAGGTATTGCATCATCGACAACCAGATCATTGACAATTCCATTGGAGCAGACAGTCGTCTGCAGTCTCCACAAAAGTGTCGATAAACGAGCGTTCAGGACCTCATTATGATTGTCATATTAACTAAATCTGTAGAGTCCTTGAAAACTTCTGAACTTCAATGTATTTCGTTTGAACAGTCACATAAGGCATGGAACATGATTGGTACCAATCGGTTTGGGTTCTCCTCCTTCTTTCCCCAGGCCTAGGGAGGCCCCGGAAGGTTGGAAGTCCTACCCGACCCTCCGGGTTCAGGGAGCGGGTAGGGGAATTGGCCGGGGGAAAGGGGGGTACCATCGTTGAAGCCGATCGGCTCAACAGGTCAGACAAGTTGGATGAATGAGATCATGGCGATTAAACACATATACCTGCTCAAAGACTGGATCAGTGCGACCATAAAAAGAGGCTGGGTAATTGTAGATCAGGTACTTGTTGAGCTGTTTGACACTATCAAAATGGCTATCATTTTTGCGTGCTTCACCTATGAAGAAGTTGGCCAACCATTGACTGGCGGCAATAGTGTCCGTATCATGAGCAATGTTTCCCCAAGGCTTCCATTCAAACTGTGGTTTCTCAGGATGCCACTGTACTGCCCAAATCGGATATTCATCAGATTCGATTGTGGAGACAAATGGCTGGTTGTTTAGATCTGTGGAAGTGCTAATCAAGTTCCAAAAGTTGTTCAGAGCGGGTGTGGCTTCGAAATGGTCCAAGTGAAGACCGTACATGTGATTGTTATTGGTAACACTTCGAAGAGCAAAGGTTTCAATGACTGAAGCAGGAGCGTCTTGAAAGAGTCGCGAACTACGATAGTTCTTGACAAAATGGAGCGGAAGATTGATGTCGGTGGCATTCGTATTCCCCAAAACATTCTGCTGTGCGGAAACGTTCACTAGGAGCTCAAACCCAAGACAAATCCCAAACACCGGGAACGCCTTGCCCTTTGCATGATACTCTTTCACTTTGTTTAGAATGATCAGTCCAGTCTCATACCATGGTGTGTTTGGTACTGGCTCACCGGCACCTCCTGGGAAGACCAGCCCGTTGATACGCTCTAACAAGAATTGCAAGTGGTCTTCAGGGGCATCGTACGGGATGGGAACCACACGACCACCAGCTGCTTCAATCCATTTTACTGTTGGACCGGCAATGTATTGGTCTCCTTTGTCATCGTAAGGAGAGATAGTAGGCTCAGTCATGATTCCGATGATCGGTCCGGCAAATAGCTTATTGCGTACATTGTGGTTGTCCTTGCCGGATTCATTTGTCTCAGAGTATGAAAGAGTGTTGAGTTCAAGGTCAAGTTCTGTGAACCCTTGAGGAGGGGCAGCCAAACCGTTAATAACGGTGCCCAAGCTAACCAGAACCAGACAGAGAAACTCAAGTTGGTTGTGCATTATGAGGAGACGAAAATACCTTCACGCCTGTTGGGTTGAAAGATTTAGATACAAACTTGTCACTTAAGGGTGTTCAGCGGCAATGCTGGAATCTTTGGATCTTAAACACCACATTCCCCTTATGAAATCGATGTAGAATTTCTTCCAAGGCCTATTGGTGAAACCACTGCACCGAAATCCGAACATGCTTCCTATCCTGATCTATTGTCCCTACGCGTATTTCTACGGTATGGATGTATATTGGACATGCCGCTATATTGCAACCAGTAGTGTTGCAAAGTGTATCCGCTACAACTTCAGCAAATGCAAAGGATTCGGTTCCGGCTCTGAGCCATCGAGTCTAACGGTATCAGACTATAGTTCCTCTGTCGCCTTCGACGTTCACCGGCTCCTGCACGATTCTGGTCGATTTTCCCTTCAGGCCTGGTCGATGACTCTCGCGAATTCAGTTGCCCAGGAGAACGGACAGTTCTATAGGGAATTGGTAGGGAAGCGGTACTGCCGATACTTACCCGCTTACCCGCCCCCCGGCCCCCCTCCCCCCCTCAAAAGGAAATCCAGGGTCCATGTTTCTCCTGTCTTTCAATCGGGGACCGTCTCAGATCTTCGGTGGTAGCAGTACAAACACTATGTAGAAAGAGAGTGTCGACCACTCCCTAAGAGTATACCTTAGTAATACCCGTCCCATCCAGAAAGAGCTCGTGGAAAGCGGGCTACGGTGCCGATGCTTCTCAGCCTCACCGTAGGTCATGACCAAGGATCCGTGCTAATGTGCACGTCGGAACCAATTAAGCGTACCGACACCGAAAGGTCACCATCAATGCTGACAATGAAGCCCCCCCCGGGGAACGAACGAAAAAGAGGTTTTGCAATAGGTACAGTAATTTGGAAAATGGAAGATTGGCGACGATTCTGACGATTCCAGCCACAAAATCACAGAGAGAGAGAGAGAGAGAGAGAAGGAGAGAGAGAGAGAAGGAGAGAGAGAGAGAGAGAGAGAGAGAGAGAGAGAGAGAGAGAGAGAGGGAGAGAGGGGGGGGGGGGGGGAGAAAGTTTTGGGGAGGAGTGAGGCAGGCGAGCGGACTGGAGGCCAAGACCCGCCGCGGAGGAGAGGGGGAGAAAGAAAGGAAATCGAACTCGCGTCATTCCCTTTTGCTGCCTGGGCCACAGCACACGCACCCAGCGACACTGACACTGCTGCACTTGCAGCCTCACACTCACACGTCCCAAGGGCCGCCGGCCGCAGGGACCCCCCGGAAGGGAAGGGGGGGGCCAGTGACAGGTACACCAGAGAGGCCCCGCAGCAGCAGCGAAAGCACCAAGCACCAAGCAGCGTCCCGACGACAACACCCAAAGAAAATTTACTGGGCCCGTTCCGTCGTCCCCAGCCCTCCGCCACTCGGAGCCGGCGAGGGAGCGAGAGTGGAGCGGTTCTCCCCGGAGAGTGGGGGCCAAAGGCCCGGGGTTGACGTTTTCTCTTGGGTTTCCTTTGCTTTTGTGTCAGCAGGTCGCTGAAGAAACGAAATGGGTGCCCTTGGCAGTACTTTGCCGAGCGACTTAATTAATTGGGCGTTTGCTTTGTTCCTGGATAACCTTGGCAAGTTGTCAGGTTTGACTTCACTGAACGTAAGCTTGTTTCATGAACGTTTTCCTTCCTACCGCTGGAATTCACAACCATGGAACAGTAAAGCTACCTAACACTGGAGATGGTAATCGGAACGAAGTAGTTGACTTAGCTACCGGTCGGTGAAATAAGAACCGGGGGAAAACCCGAACGACGTGGACATCCAGTAAGAGAACATGGGGTTGGCCATTCATGAGCCTTAGCAAAATAAAAGAAAGCATGACCTGAACAAGTGAATTTGAGGGAAGGAAAACGGGAATAGATCATGGTCCTAAAGCTATCCGACCGTCAATACCGGTCACTCGGGCAGGTCCCAGTGCATCTGACAAATGAGTATACTATTGCCCGGGCAACCGCAGCCGATCCACACGTTCTGCGGACCGCAGAACGGGCAGCTCACGGTGTTCAGGGTAGTCGCTTTCTGCACGATTTCAGTCTAGAAGAGACCGTACAGCTACGCATTCACGGCCGGCGAGACCAGGAAAAGAAAGAGATCGAAGCACGTAAGAAGCGTATTGCAGACGCCGAGGAAGCAGCGAAACCCGCTGCGGCGCGCCTGTTTGATAAGCAAGGCACAGAGGCGCTGATCCCGACACGTGCTTCTCAGGAAGCACAGCAGCAGCTCGGTACGGAGTCCGTCGGGTCCGATCAACGGTCATCTCCTGGCGAGACAGCCCCTACGGAATCACCGAACTCGGGAAGCCCTCGCCAGACCGTGAGGCTTTCTCCAGGAGTGGAACTAAGTAACGGTATGGCGGCGGTGATCGGTGAACTGGGACAGAAACAAGAGGAGGCACAGGAGCACAAGGTTCCGCCTGTAGCATTGCAGATGAACGGCGACAATGGTAAGATACCTATACAAAAAGTCGACTCCACCGGCTCTTCTGGCTCCTCACTATTCGTTCGTAAGGCCAAGACCACGGATAACAACGCCGTGAGCAGCCCTGTGTACATCCACAGCAGCCTGCTTAAGGAATTTGAAGACGACCATGCGGATCCTTTCAAAATTGTGGAAATGCAGGGAGTCAATGAGAGCGAGGAATTGGCCAGTGTCTTTGGCGGCGGCAATGCGTCGAATGTGGCGGCTGCTCCCCAGCCGGACCAGCAGCGGCCACAACAACCGGTACGCCCTCCTCGTCGGTCGCGGTCAAATTCGGCCGAGAATCTGCCGGGTCAAGCAGCTCAGCAACCACCGCAGTTTCAGTCCTATGCTCCGAACGACATGCACAATGTTTTCCTGGGCCAGCTGCAACAGCAGCAATCGGCAATGCAAAACAATAATCACCACCATCCAGGACCGCACCACATGGGGTCGCAACAGGACGTACAACCGCACCCTCAACAACAGCATCCACCAACCGCATACCAAGCCCCTCAGGGTGACCAGCAGCGGCACTCCTCGTCCGGAACGAGTGGGTACGTAGCACCACCACCGCCCAGCACAGGTGCCGGTGGCTACCCGAGGCTTAACGGGGTGAGCACGACTGCGGACGAGACAGTAGCCGCATCAACCTCTGTCAAGAAGAGTCCCAGGTCCCAACGCAAGGCCGGCACTGGTAAGGATGGCCCCAACAATAAACGCCGTCCCAAGGTGGATGTGAGCGGCAAGGCCTCCCGGGACCAGAGCAGAGGCAAGAACGGCGAAGCAGCAGGGCAGGACGATACTCCACCGACATACACCGAGGCCGTGGCCGTCACGGACCCCATGATGCGCAAGTTTATGGACATGGGTTTTCCCCGGGACCGTATTGCTCGCGGTCTGGTATACATCGGTGGGGATGACCCGGAGGCCGTCTTCAACTACCTCGTTGCCCTACACGAGCTCATGGATGACCCCACAACGCCGTTGCCACTTGAGGCCGCTGAGGAGGCCTACCAAAGGTACAATGACGACCTGCAGACGGCCAAGACGTACGGGTTCGCATTCCAGAAGGTAAAGGAAATGGGCTTTGACGAAGTGGACGTGCGGGTAGCCCTCCGAACCAAAAATAATAACGCAGAGGAGGCCATTGAAGCTCTGTTGAGTGGAGAGCTTGGTAACAACTAGATGATTGCCAAGACCATGATGCACATTGTAGGAGTTGCTTGTATATACAAATCGTGTTTATTTTCCGTATTTTGGTATTGGTTCAAATCCAAACAAAAATGTAGTTGAGTACTACGCCAACCGACGAGACTGATCGATTGCAAACGAAACGCTCCAATTAAACTTCTTTCTATTTTAAAACTTGCGATTGACCACGGCCTTGGTCTGCTGCAAGGGACCCACATGTGGGTACTGCTCTTGCAGTTCCGGTGTAGGCAACTGATGGCAGTCCCTGTACCGATCAAGCAGTGTCGGCACGCGGCTGTCCAGTTGGACACGGGCGATGCCGGCTAGGGGCGCCCGCGGGGACAGGGACGGTGGCGGTGTCGCCCTGCCTGAATGGTTCTTGGTTTGCGACGGAAGCCGCAGAGATGGGGGTAGGACCGCGCCGTCGACGCTGACACTGCGTCTCGCGAGAGGATTGCGGTGCGTTGTCTCGACATTGCGCCCTTCATCATCGGACGACGACATGCCACCATCATCTACAGTTGCACCGTTGGCGTTGGTCGGGGACTGCCCTTTGTCGTCGTCACCCGTCTTTCCACTGTCGACCAGGATAGAGTATGGCTTGTGGTAATAAATGGTCAGGGGCAGCGCCAAACCAATCGGGTGACCCTGACGGTCCTTATTAGGCTGCCGTACACCAGAAGGTCGCGGAGAGGACCCCAGAAGGCTCAAAGGAGACCCAAATTCGAGTTTTGATGCGGAACTGAGGACATCACTGTTTCGGAAACTGACAGCGGAGACCACAGGGGCCTGGCCCGGATCCTCCAAGACAATGCCTCCGGAGCAGACGCTGCACCAATGGTTCAAGACATAGTGATCGTCGGACCGGTCCTCATAACCCCATCGGGGATCATGGATGGAATGACTGCGGCGAATATTACTATCTTGATCACTCTCTGGATCCAGCAGCAAGGAATGGACATCGACGGTGAGGTGGAAGTCCTTGCCATGATGGTTGTTCCAGTGGTCGCCTGCATGGCCCATATCCGCATGGAGGGCGAATTTGAGGTCCACGGGGAACCGCATCGAACTCTGTGCCGCCAGAGTAAATCGCTGCGCCTTGCTCAGGTCCTCAGAAGGATTGACTTGCAGTTCCGTGCACCCGAGTAGCTTGATCTCAAAAGCAAAGACGTCTATGTTCTGTTCCGGTAGGGAGCAGAAGTAGTGTGCCTCACTATCGTGCTGATGCCGCCAATTATCCACGGTAAAGCGGACAGACACGTGCTTATCGTAGGCCTCATTGCGGACGAGAATCTCGCCGCACACAGTGGTGTCTTCGAGCCGGACAGTGGCCAGCCCGACGTGCCCACCCCCGGCAATCAGCCGTTGCTCACAGTGGTCCGGTGTGAGTTCGTCAAGTTCTTCTTCCAGAAAGAATTCTGCCCAGGTTTCTTCATCCTCCTCTTTAGACCCCGAAAACGTCCTCTCCTCTTCCACCGCAACACGGTCGAGGTTATCTGAGCTGTCAAAGCGGAAGAGCATATGACTCTTGTCTTCATCAGCATCGTCATCATCGTCGCTATCACTGTCCGCGGGCTGTCGTGGGCTGCTGCTGCCGTGATGCATCCGCGGATCGTTCACGTGAAAGAGTGACTCGCTGCCCGTAAAGTTGCGCTTCGGGTCCGGTGAGAACGCACCCCGGGCCGGTACCCGATGTTTTGCGTAAAAGTTTGGTCTAGTTAAGTAGAAGCGCGGCACCACTCTGTAAGGGTAGGGCGAGACGTACCGCTTCCAATCCCAGACCTGGCTGTGATCATGACTTGCACAGCTCTTAGCCACCACTGAACCCGACGTTTTTATGGTTTCAAAGTCAAAGTTACACATGCACCGCTGCCGTACGTGGTGCTTTGGGCGCGGGTGGCGCTGACTCGCTGGGACCCGTGGTAGGTTCTTTCGTGTGTTGGCCTCCGAGTTGGTGGCACGCGGTGGCTCGAGGCCAGTTGCGACATTATTCAGGATCCGTTCAGTGCCCGTGGGCTCTTCAGGTGTTGTGCTCAGCTTGGACGCCACTGCTGGCTTGTAACCCGCAAAACTAAGACGTCCTGGATTCCACTGTGGTGACGGACAGCGGAACAACCAGATTTCGGGTTGGCTTTCGAATTGGACCTTTCGTTCATGCACATGCTTCAGGCGGTAGCTCGAGCTCCAGTCATTGCTTTCCACGTCACTGGTACTGTACCCGCTTTCATTGTCTGAATCTTCCTGAATCAAATTGTTAATGGCTTGTTTGTTCAGTGGAATATCGATTGGTGATGACGAAGAGGTAGTCACCACTAGGGTCTCGCCGTTTTGTCTCAAAGACGGAACAGTTGTCCGGGTGAGCTTCTCTTCGCCTTCAGGCGCAACCTCACCAAAGAGATCCTTTGCAACATCGACTTCATTCTTCTCAGCCTTTGTGTGATGATGATGGTGATGTCTATGCCGGCGACCTCTATGATCAAATGACGTAGATCTCTTCAAGATTCCTTTCAATGGCGTCGTCAACTTGGACGCCTTCTGTTGATTCTCCCCCGTATCCGACATACCAGGTTGTGGTGGCATGGCTACATGACTACATGACAAACTACGTTTCTTGTCGACCTATGTTCTGTATATCATCCAATGGTAATGGAGATACCTAGGTTTACACCATAATATTTCATAAGACGTTGCGGTGAATAGTATGCTAAACCATATGAACTATTCGCTATACATCAACGACTTTCTTGCGCACAGATCCTGCGCACAAGAGCTCTGATATAGCTGCATCAAAACTTCATGGATTACCATAACTAAGCTATTGTCCACTGAAGAAAAGCAACGCAACTTTGCAGCGTGACACACATTGCAAACATCATCGAAGTAGATGTCGTCATTGTTCTGCCAACCATCATCCCCGCAGAGTCTTACGCACCGAGACCCCTCCCTTCCCCATCCAACAAAGGAATAGAACCAAGACACACTCTCTCGCTACTTGCGCTTGTGTTTTCCCTGGTCGTGTTCTTTCGGTGTGGGGTAAACTTTAGGCAAGGGGAACGAAGGGTGGGTTGGTTGGTTGGTTGGTTGGGGGTTGGGGGGTTTTCGGTCTGCAATGGATCTGTGCGACACGCTTTTTCGTTGGTTTTTACTTTTCGGTTTCCTCGTTTCGCTCACTAAACCTCCTCCTCCTCCTCCCCCCTTCACCCCCTCACCCAACCCCACCCACCACACACACTCCCTCTTCCGTTGGGTCCCCTTTGCCTCACGCCTGATTATTTTTCTTCATGTTTTTTTTTCCTTTCCAAGGAGCCTCAGACCTCCTTAAAACCGGGAGGAACGGGCCAAACGGGGAGGGAGGGAAAAAGTTCCCCGCACCCCCTGACTGCCTCGCTTCCCACCCATCGCCACAAGAATATTTCTTCTCGATCTTGTGACATTCTTGTCCTGCCCAGGCACACACTTTTAAGAAGGTTAAAAAGGGGAGAACAGAGGAAGGCGAAAGTGGGGGACGGGTAAGGGACAAACCGAGCCATGAGCCCTGAAGGAAGAAGAAAAATATGGCAGCGGTCCCCACTCTGTGCGTATCACTTGATAAATGTGAAGAAAAAAATGGGGAAACAGACACACCACCGAACTTCCGCCAAGGCAAGAAAAGTCAACCCGGAGAGAACTGACAGGGCCCCCCCCCACGGAAGGGGTGTGTGTGTGTGTTGTGCGGTGGAAGCAGGGGACCACCCGAAATCCGGGGCCGGCAACGCAAGTGGGTTCATTCCGTAGTGAATGTGCGGGTGCAACGGGGAGGGAGACGGGCAAATGGCAAAACACAAAAGCACACCACACACACACTCTGTCTCTCCCTTGGCGGGGTTGGGGGAGTGTTCGGAGGACGAGGAATACACCCGCCGCCCGCTCTCTGCGTGGTTTTTGCACTGGGCACCGGGGAGGGTACGTTAGTACGACGAGGCTCAACCCTCGGCACGAAAGCGGGCCCTGAAGGTGCAGCCACTCAGGGCCACAGAGATCACACTGGCCTTGCGAATGAATGACGAAATTATCCCTCTTTTTCCGTTTTTCCTTTTCTTCCATTGCGCAGGGGCCGCAGGTGAGGATCGGTTGGGTTTGGGGAAAGGGCGGGGTAGGGGGGATTCGGGGACCAAACTCCTTGCCCCCCCCCCCCTGCCCCGCATTTTCTCCAAGCCTGACAAAACAACAGCGTGCAGAAGCGTACATAATTTATGAAAGAAATATCGATATTCTGGGGGAAGGCGAACAAAAAATAGAAAAAGGGAAGAGTGAGAGAGATTGAGATACCACCGGGTCTGATGGCAGACACACTCACCCCACCGCGCAGCAGCAGCGAACAAAAGGGAGAAAACGGGAAAAAAAAAAACAAAAGTGCTGTTTCTCCCTAACCGGGGCCCTAAAACCACTCCAACCTTTACGTAAATCAAATAGGCCCCCAATCTGTTTTGATTATTCTCTTTTCTTGCTATTTGCAGTGTACGAGATGTGTGGCGCTCCCATCTGCGCTTCGTTTCCGAAGGGCCCGCCGATTGTCTACCACCGATGGGTACCCAATCCCGCGAACGCAACCGGTGCTCCCTGGCCCCACTATGAAAATCTGCCGGTATATCGTTCAAACGAAGTCCATGACAAGAGAGATTTTGTCACACCGATGCTTGACAGCCTTTGGGAGAAGCACATTACCCACCTGTCCCCCACTTTACCCGCCACCAAACAAAGCCGGGTAGCAAATCAGTACATCGTCCCTACTCGTTCGGAACATTATAAAAAAGGAAGGGGACTTTTTCTTCGCGATCGAGAAATTCCTATCTCTGTACCTCCTCACATTCCATACTTTTAGTATCAGTGGTATGACAAGAAAAAGAGAAAAAAAAAAGAGCGATACCTTTCTTTGGTTCAAGGGGATGGGGGGAAATATCTCCGCACACACACGCCCCCTGTACGTGGCAATCCCGTACGCAGCACATACGACGGCTCCCGTACGCAGCACATACGACGGCTCCCGTACGCAGCACATACGACGGCTGTTGTCTCCTCAAACCACACACTCCGCCCGGGTTGGAGGGCCAAGGGCACGCTCCGTGCGCCACAAAGTAAACATATGCAGTAGAGTGGATATCGCACAGCTGGGTTTAACGGTGTAATTATCATCATCATCGCAGTGTGACGGTATTAAGTAACGGATCCTCTAGCATGCACTAGGTCATAGTCAATCTCAAACTGCAATCACTGTGCAACTTCCAGGCGATCAAGCTGTGTGTGGCCCCGATATACCCCGAGACAACTATGGCACAAGCTGCGTACCGCTGGCCCAAAGTTTGCGCCACGTACCGACCCGGGAATCAAGGGAAAGTGGTGCGGTATGAAATCCATAGAAAATAAGCTCGATTTATTTCCATTCGAAATCAGTGGTCAAGTGGGTCCCCTTCAAACGGGGGCCTAAATAGATCTGATAATTTCGTGCGGATTCTGTACGATACAGGGTTCGAACATTTCCCGCCCTTTGGGGGTGTTGACATTTGATTGTTTTCTCGCGTGTTTGCGGTGGTATATTGGAGGTAGAGGATCAGAAAGAGACCCAGTTCCCAAAGGTGCACAAGTCGATGAAGGCTGTATCTGTCCTGGCAAGAAATATGCACTCAAAATGAAGGGATGTGACTGAATCTCACTTGACACCGCAAACCATAAACACCATGCCGCCGAAACAGAAGAAGGCGAAGAAGAAGTCGCAAACTGCTGGCTCTCCAAGTAAGGAACCTCTACCGTCGGAAGATGGCACAAAGATTTCGTCCGAACGGCAGGACTGGGGAATGACTTGGTATACCTACGGCATAGCTGTTGTGATCGCAGCATACTTCACGAGGATCCTTTGGAACCTTGTCGAAGCGCACAAATTCTACAGCCACCTGACTCTGCAACAAAGGGAGCTCAGTATGTACTCAGAACAAGGATTTTACTATTCATTCTATAAGCATGCAGCACTGGAAGGGTGGAGCAGCATACATTCCCACTTTCTAGCGAACGACCGGGTGGAAGCACCGAACACAATCAATGCTCTATACAGGTTCAATGTCTACCAGGAGCTGATCCTGGGGCTGTCCTATCACTACTGCCGTGAGCTGCTCAACGACATTGACATGGTCACCTTTTACTATGGCTTCATTTTTGCCCTTAATGGAGTCGGCATTGCTATGTTGTTCCTTTGCAGTACATCAGCGGGACGTAGCATCTGGGCCGGCCTGCTAACTGTGTCCATATACTGGCTAAATCTGAAGCATGTATCACGGGTGCATCATGTTCCGGATGGACGGGAGAGCTTCGGTGTGCCGCTCATGTGGATGCAACTGTTCTCCATTGCGCAAATTTTGCGCAAACCAGAGCCGTTCAAAGCATCGACGGCAAACAAGCTCGGCCTTGTGGGCACCACGGTGGCGTTTCTTCTGTCATGGCAGCTGGCTCCCTTGATACTACTGCTACAGGGCTGTGCCCTGTTTGGAGCGTATCTGCTCCGTGCTATTCCCATGATGCACTATCGTGATATTACGGGAGGCATTATCATTGCCTGTGCGATTGTAACATGGATGATGTACAACAACCCGTACACAATTGAATCCCCTGGATTTGTCTACATTGTCGCCATTACGATAATGAGCACGCTGGGGGACGTTTTGTTCGCAGTCAAGCGCACCCTGTACAACCCCGATCTTCATGTTATTTTGCGCGTGATGTCTGCTGCTGTGTTGATCAACGTCTCTTTTATCATTGCCATAGCCTTCAGATTTATCATTGGTGTGCTTAATGGCAACGAATTGTCTCTGGACGAGCACATTGGGCACTTCATCATGACCAAAGTTGGCGGTGAACGGTACGCCACCTTCCATACCAAGCTCTATTCATGCCAACCCGCTTTCCAGGCCTTGAAGATGGCGGACTTATGGGAGCTTTCAGACACGCTTCTCGTACCAGTCGCGCTCTTCGGTGTGGTGTCGGTGCTCTTTTTCGCCATCCGGGACTGGGTCCGCGCGAAGTACCCTGAGGACGTTACGGTCTGCAGTGTATTCCCTCATCGTATTCCTGCGGAGTTGACCATGCACGCCATATTGACCCTGCTCTTCTTCACCAGCACGCTGTTTATCTCTCGCTTTAGGGCACTCATGGGCCCTGCCTTTGCTTTGATGGCAGGCCAGGTGTTTTACCCGGATGCGACGTGGTTGGACACTGTCTCAAGCAGCCGCACCAAATTGTTCATTTGTATCGCGGGTATTGCGGTGATGCTTCGGATCGGGCTTCCACGGACCAATGCCTTCATGAATAAGGAATTGGAGTGGCATGACGACGGCTTGGTATCCCTTGCCACTTGGATCAACGAAAATACTGACCCCGACGCGATATTGGCGGGCGCGATGTCTGTCCTGGGACCGCTTTGCGGGCATACCTTGCGCCGAACAGCCAATCACGCGCACTACGAACACCCGGACATTCGTGAAAGGACGGAGAAGATCTACCAAATATATTCCGACGCGCCACCGGAGAAAGTTCACTCCCTGCTCTCTGAGTACGACGTGGACTACCTCATCGTGGACATGGCTATGGTGCGCGCGAAGGCGCCCAAGGGCTGTTCACGTAAGGAAATTGCAGCGCTGTCGACATACAGTGTTCAGACACCGGGCGCCCCAGGCTTTCTCAGCGCCTTGGATACCTCGGGGGGCGGAAAATGGTTTCAGGTCGGACACCGCAACAAACGTTACGTCGCATACAAAGTACTCCAAGATGGTGGATAAATATATTAACCGGTCATTTTGATCCCGTAGTGTAATTGTGGGCATGTGACTTCAGTTTACTTCTACATAAACCATTTCAGTGTCGATAGTGTACAGATGAACGAATGTGAATGTGATGTGGCCCCATAACCTTGATATGATCGTATTGCAGCAACGGGCTCTGTTGGGGTGGGAACGATTCTTCGGGGAACAAACGCGGCCGGCCCTCTTTCTTGGCGTTCACCTCGCCGCACAGATGGCCGCAGACAGTGATGCGCACCTCATCGACCAGTTTCTGGAAAACCATCGGTGCGATCACCTTGCCACCGGCGGTCACGTCGAGCAAGCGGATTCCAAAGTCAGACCACAGTGCTGCAAGGAGCTTCTTAAGGTCTACATGCTTACCATTGTGGTTGGGGAAGGCTTGTACCCTCACCCTACGGCTAGTGTGCAGCAATGCATCAACCTTTGCCTGCAGTTTCTTTGCCACCGTTTCGTTGCACGTTGCTACCAGTACAGGTAGCTCCAGATCATTCAGACTGGGAGAGTCGAACATGGCAATGTTGGGGATATCAAGATCTGGTGAACGAGTTAATACAACCTGTAAAGGCAGACGGTGGTGGACTTTGAGCGTGTTCGTGCGACAGTAAGATGCTGCCCAGGGTTCATTGCGTAAAATCTCGCCAGTCAAAAGCACTGCATCCGCGTATGCCCAGCCCGTGTTCAGCAGAAGCCAGTCCAGTTCAGCACCACGTTTGATCCTATCCGGAGAGGCCTTAGCCTCCTTCTTCAGGACAATGTCTGCTGCACAACTTGACTCGCTCTCCTTCAGAGCCAACACGCCGTCCATGGACATGGCCGACATTGTCCAGACATAGGGCCGAGTGGCCGCAATGGTGGAGCCATGATCATCAATTTCGAGTGGTCGACCCTGTCGAGCATCCTCGGGGACCTCGTACAATTTGACGATCTCCTCCGGATTTGGGTCCCAGTACTCCATGGGTTTCTTAGGTCTTGTTGAGCTCTCTTTAGACTGCGGTGCGTTTCAAAATAAATATATACCCAGGTGGTCGCCTCTCATGCAGCGACCATCTGCGACAAGGCGTTCGTCAGTAGTCAGCCTAAAGTACCTTGTACATGCACAGTCTTCAGATATTCCTGCTTCAGGGCCCCGTGATTTCAGAACGCCAGGATAAATCGAACCAATCTTGCAACCGTCAGCACCACCGCCACCAAGAAACCACTGAGATTCACCCGCTCTGGCCACCAATTCACATGGCTCCTCCACAGGTACAGTAAGGGAGAGGGTGTCGTTGGGGCCCGAAGGAAAGAGAAGGGATTTGCTTCTCCCGGCAGAGGGATCCTGCGCAGTGTTGAAAAGAAAGATAGTTGTGCTTGTGGGTTCTGGAGGAAAAGCTTGGTGTTTGCCTTGGCAATAGCCGATCTGTGGGCCCTCCCATCATCCGTACACAAAACCCCCTCGGACCCCCCCCCAACCCCCCCCCCGCGAGCGAGGGAGACACGGACCGCACGGGCTCAGCGTTAATTCGAAGTAATTACTTATTGTTAGGGTTAGGGGTTATTTAATCCACTTGGTACATTTTTTTCCTTCGGTTTCGGGCCACATCATTCTGACATAGCGACGGAGGGCGCAAGGACTTTTCCCGGTTCGGTCTGGAACAGACAACAGCCCCCCTCCCCCTCCCGGGGGCGGGGGGACGGGAGGCTTGCCCCGTCCCGTATGTCGATAAGGAGACCAACGCAGTACGGTACTAAATATACTGCCTTCGCATTCGCCAAATGTGTACACGGTGATTCGTTTTGACTGTTGTGCCTCAGTCCCAATTAGCATCACTCTCCCGGGAAGTTTGGGGACGGGGACGGTACTGAATGTACCATGATGTTGGCCTTGGCACATCGCTTGTTGCCTCGGTTTGCTCCGAAGGCCGATCCGGCGGTGGGACGGAGTATCGCCGGTGTCCCTTTTACTCTGAAACGCGTTTGGGTCGCTGCACCGGGGTAGCTTCCGTTTGTGCAATTCGCTCCATTTTCAACACTGCTGTTGGACGCGCGTTAAACTAATGTTGATGATTCCACCAGTCATTATATTGGGAAGTCGTGGCACGAATCACTTGTCAGACTTGCTAGTTGAGGGAGTCAAACAGGAGGGTATATGGGACTTTGGAGCGATGAATAACTGTCGTAGAGCAGTATATACTGCAAAAGGGACAAATTTCGTCGCAGACATTTCATAGCCATGTCGCATGTGCAGATATGATGAGTCATGAGCAATGACAGTATAAAGGAGTCTAAATCACAAGGACTGGAATAGCAGACGATCTTGAAAATGTCAACTAGTACGGCTTCAGTGGCTACCACTGCCTCAGCAGCGAGTAGCCTTGCACAAGGCTATGGTCCATTAGTACAGAGCCTCAGGAAGCTCAAGAGTGTAAAAGAAACCCAGGTGAAGAAACGAAAGCCAATTCTTGATCAGATTGACAAGGCCTTGAACGAGGTGACTGAGGATGATGGGACGCCCAAGACGACGGACTCACCGGTTGACGCCGATCCATACTTTGAGCCTTTTCGGCTGTGTATGAAGAGCGGTGTAGTGCCTATGCAGGTAGCCGCACTCGATGGTGTCCAAAAACTGATTGCGTATGGTCATTTGAAGGGTGAAATGATGACTACAGTAACAAAGGAGCCGGAAAAGGATAGCGGATCGACGGAAAAACAAGAAGTGAGCGTGCCTCTCATCGATCTCATCATCCCCACCGTGTGTGAATGCTTTGCAGGAGGCCAGACGCCAGATGATGTTCAGCTACAGGTCATTCGTGTGCTGCTTACGGCAGTTTCATCCGGGAATTGTGAGGTGCACGACAGCTCGCTGCTGAGTGCGTTCCGCACCTGTTACAACATATACCTCATCTCCAAGTCACTTGTCAATCAGACTACTGCAAAGGCTTCCCTTACGCAGATGCTGAATGTAATTTTTCAGCGGATGGAAACTAAGGAAAGTACAACGCGTCAATCTATGAAGCCTGTAAAAAATGACGGAGAACCGACCGAGCAGGAACTCGACGAAGCGGTTCAAGCAGTCATATCTGATGCTGTCCGGGCAATCTCAAATCCGGCACTGGCAGAGGATGATGGTGAAGACCAAGTGACAGAAGCAGAAGAAACTGCAGCAGAAAAGGCAAAGGCAGAGGATGAGAAGCAGACCCACGTTGATGAGGAGGCAAGCACGTCGGACGGAGCAAAGAAGCCAGGAAAATATGGGTTCTGCATTGTATGCGAAAAGCCCGCAGATAAATGGTGCGCCCAAACACGGCAGCCCGTCTGTAGCGTAGAATGCAAGAATGCGTACATAGCGAGTCTCGAAGACAACCCTGAGGACGCGACAGTTAACGAAGCGGCCTTTTCAGAAGTGCTGCAGCGCGATGCCTACCTAGTTTTCCGGTCCTTGTGCAAGATGAGTATGAAATCCATTGGGTCCATTCAGCAATCTGACAGGCGATCTCAGGAAATTCGCAGCAAGACTTTGGCCCTGGAACTGCTTCTGTCTGTCTTGCAAGGTGCCGGCCCAGTTTTTCAGACGCACCCAATGTTTATCTCTGCGGTGCGCCAGTACCTTTGTCTGAGCCTAACCCGCAATGGAGTCAGCTCAAACCCAGGCATATTCGAGCTGGCGCTGAACATTTTTCTGGCACTGCTGTCTTCCTTTAAGCATTTCATGAAGGTACAGATTGAGGTATTCTTCGGTGACATTTTCCTGAATATTTTGGAGACGTCAACATCGTCATTTCAGCACAAGTGGCTGGTATTGCAGGCGCTCAAGGAAGTATGCGACAGCCCGCCGACCATCATGGACATTTACCTCAACTACGACTGCGGTCTGAATCACAACAATGTGGTCGAGCGCCTTATCAATGACCTCAGTAAGATTGCACAGGGAAGGCATGTGGCAGAGCTGGGTGCCACGCAGCAGCAGGAATATAACATGCGTGTCAAGGGCGTGGAATGCCTTGCCGCAATCCATAGAAGTATGGCAGTGTGGGCTCAGGACCTTATAGATGAACTCAACGGCACGCCCATCCCGGATAAACCGGACACGGTCAAAGAAGGTGAGGAACGGACTAGCATGGAGCTAAACTCAGGCGGCGACGTCAATGGTGCCGGCCATGTCCGATCCAAAGCCCGTGATTCTCCCTACGGGGGATCAACAACACCGGTTCCGGCCGATGATTCGTCTTCATTTGAATTCCGGAAAAAGAAGAAGGAAGACTTTGCCAAGGGGCTGGCTTTGTTCGAGCAGCGGCCTAAGAAAGGTGTCAAATATTTCCAGGAGAATGAATTTGTGGGCTCTGAGGCCGGTGAAGTCGCTGTCTTCCTGCACGACACCGAGAAGCTTGACAACACTGCTATCGGTGAGTACCTGGGTGACCCCGATGACTTTTGCCAGAAAGTCATGTACGGTTACGTGGACTACCTGGATTTCACAGAAATGCCCCTGGTGGAAGCACTACGCCTGTTTCTTTCTGGTTTTCGCCTGCCTGGTGAAGCCCAAAAGATTGATCGTCTTATGGAAAAGTTTGCGCAGCGATACTGCGAGAACAACCCAGACAATGGCATATTTGCTTCAGCTGATACAGCCTACGTGCTGGCATTTTCCATCATTATGTTGACGACTGACTTGCACTCTGCGCATGTTAAGAAAAAAATGACCAAGGAGGAATTCATTCGGAACAACCGCGGCATTAATGACTCTAAGGATCTGCCTCAGGAGTATCTTGAAGGCATCTACGATGAGATCGCTGCTAATGAGATCAAGATGAAGGATATGAAGCCAAGCGTGAAGCCAACGCAAGCTGAGCTCATGAACGAATCCAAGAGGCGAAGCCTGTACAGCAAGGAAATGCAATATCTCGTCGAGAATGCCCAAAATGTGCTAAAGGAACGGGCAGATGCAAATGATGCAGATTCCGAGTTCCAGATTGCCACACAAATCGAATTGGTCCGTCCTTTGTTCCGTGCCGCATGGACTAGCTCTCTGGCCGCATTCTCTGTGGCTTTTCAGAACATGGATGATCCTGAAGTGCTGGGTATGTGCCTAGAAGGCTTTAAGTTGTCTGTGCGCATTGCCGGTGTCTTTGGATTGGACATGGAACGCGATGCCTTTGTGCAGGGTCTATGCAAGTTCACATCACTGAACAGTGATCTTGGCGAATTGAAGCCTAAGAACGTGGAATGCATGAAGGCACTAATTTCATTGGGCTACACGGATGGTAACTTCCTGCGTAAGAATTGGTATGACATTCTTAAGGCGATTTCAGAGTTGGACATGGCCCAATCCGTCGATGTGGGCGAAAATGGCCACGATGCTAAAGGCTCGCGTAGGAAATCGGGCGATGTCATACCTGGTTCTGGCGAGCGAAGTGCGCCTGGCCGCGGCCATCGCTATGACCGGGAGAAGCTTCGCCACGTGCAGGAGACGATGGGGGAAAAGAACGCACAGGCGCTGCTGGTGTCCGTGGACAAGGTCTTTGCCTCAACCTCTCGCCTATCCGGTGAAGCTATCGTGGACTTTGTCCGTTGGCTCTGCCAGGTGAGTGTTGAGGAACTGCAAGCATCGGATGTACCCCGCATGTACTCACTGGCCAAGATGGTGGAAATTGCGTACTACAATATGGGTCGTATTCGTCTTGAATGGAGTCGCATGTGGGTGGTCATGGGTGAGCATTTCAACCGTGCTGGTGTGTCTCAATTACACAAGGTGTCACTCTTTGCCGTTGATTCGCTCAGGCAGCTAGCTATGCAATTTATGAACAAGGTAGAGTTACCGAACTTCCGGTTTCAGAAGGACTTTTTGCGTCCATTCGAGTTCATCATGAATCACAACAAAAAACCCGAGATTCGGGATATGATTGTGCGCTGCATGGCGCAAATGGTGCAGGCACGGGCTCAGAACATTCGTTCTGGATGGAAGAACATCTTTTTTGTATTTTCGCTCGCATCCGAGGATCATAAGAACCATATCGGTGAATTGGCGTTCAATACTTCCCTGCACATTTACAAGAACCACTTCGAGCTTATTGCGGACTGCTTTATGGACGCCGTGAATTGTTTGGTGGAGTATGCCTGCGCCCCGGACTTCGGCCGCAGTGATGAAGTCTTTGAGGTTTTGGCCGACTCTGCCGAAAAGATTCACAAGCGTGAAGACCTCTTCCGTGACTTCGACGGTGCAGTGACTGTGGCAAAGACGAATTCTGGGGAAGCTGCACCTGCAACCGGTGGTGCTGCAAACAGTCAGGAAGTGAGCTCCGAGTACGATAAGATTTGGGTGAAAGGTTGGTTTCCCCTGCTCTTTGGTCTCTATCGAATCATTTCCCGGAGCACACGCAGTGACCGGGAGAAGGCTCTGGCTCTGTCCTTTAAGATTATGAAGGACTATGGCGACAACTTCCGCCAGCAATGGTGGATTGACCTGTTCCGTGTGTATTTCCGGATCTTTGACGATCTCAAACTTCCGGAGGCACGGCAGGAGAAGAATGAATGGCTACGCACGACCTGCAAAAACGCACTGGAGGGAATGGTAGACCTAATGAGTGCAAAGTACGATCTGCTGGCGCCGATTCTTCTGGAGGACCTGCTCGGCCGCATTCTGTGGTGCAGCACGCAGCCGAACCAGATCCTGGCGCAGACCGGGGTGCGTATCATGGAGTTATTCCTGATCAAGACCGGTCCATCCTTCGATAGGCACAATCACTGGGATATGGCCATTGACCGGCTTTGCGACATGTTTGATGCCACTGTGCCGACTGCACTCGTTCAGTTCAAGCTCGACGAATTCACGAAGGCCGAATCTGGTGGCAGTGGAAATGAACTTCTCGACTGGACAGCTACGACTATCAAATGCGTAGTGCAGCTTCAGATCATTCAGCTTATCCATGCATCGATCACCCTTGACTACGAAGAGGCTTTGAACCCACAGATGCGGAGGATGAGCGATGCTGCATTCACGAATCCGAGCACGGCGATCGAACATCGTCTGGACCGGGGTCTGTACGCCCATCTGAACGACAAGAATGTCATGCGTCTGATTGAGATTTTGCAGAAGAGTCACAAGTTTGCAAAAGACTTCAACGATAACCAGCAATTGCGTCAGAGTCTCCAACAGGCTGGTTTCATGAATGAGCTGCCCAATCTCTTGCGCCAGGAGACAAGTTCGCTGTACACAGAACTCAGGTTGCTCTTTATGATTTACATTGATGACCACCGCAAGGAGCTGTGGCCTACTGTCGACGTGACAGTCATGGACTGCTGTCAGACAGTGCTTCGCTCATTCCGGGACGCTCCGGGTCCCAAGCAGCGGGACGTGTGGATGCCGTGCCTGAACCTCATCCTTGGCTCCATATATTCTCTGGACGATGACCGCTTCAAACGCCACGTTGGTGTGCTCTACGAATTTCTGTGCGACGTCATGCTCTTTGACGTCAAGCCAGAAATTCGTAAGATCTTGCGCAAGATATTCCGCCGCGTCGGCATGACCATGCAACTGGCCGATCTCTCGCCGGAGAAGGAAGAGGACGATCTGACATAAGTAACACTTAGAACAATGTAGTTTTTTCCACCATAATCACCGACTCTTGTTTTCAATAAGCACTATTCAGTATCTACTTAGAAATCCAGTGTCGACTGCGACGAAGCCTTGACACTAGCGTGAACTTGAGCGCGCTTACCTGAGTCCGGATCTTCTTGGTCGCGCTGTCGACTATCCTCCAGCTCCGGTGGTAAGTGCAGCGGCTCGATCAAAAACTTGCGCCTGCGCAATTTGAAGGCAAGGTCCTTACTCGATTCCCACACTGCAGACTGCGCTAAAGTGTTCAACCGGGCGGCCTGTAGAACATGCATGAGCCCGTGGTAGTCCCGGAAGGCAGGGTTTGATTCCCGATCACTACCTGCAAAGCTCTCTAATCCGAAGGCGTAGTCCATAAAATGTTTGCTAGCCTCGAGAATCTCATACCGTTCTGATCCAACGTTCGTGTGCAGGTAGGCGGGAAAGGTAATGACTGCACAGCTGAAGGTCACGCGCACGAGGCGACGCAATTCATACATGAACTGGATCAATTGGGCCTTGGAAGCAGCAGACGAAGAATTTTGCCCACTGTCACCCCATCCAGAATCCAGCCAGTACGGACTGAGGAAGCGGTGAATGGCGATTCGCAGTACGCGAGACGGAGGTGCCTGGCCTTCCCGTATAATGTACCCGCCATCAGTTAGGATCTCTACTAGATTGGAAAGAATTCCGTCCAAACCGGCGTGACCAGTAATAGCAGCTGTGCTTGCAGCTAGCTTGAGATTGCCCGTCTCCTGTGCGAAGGCCGTGAGGTCAGCAATTGATGCACTCTTAAGGCGGTCGGCGCTCATACGCTCGCTCATGTCAAATCGGTGGCAATACAATGGCTCAACCGATGATGATGATGATGATGATGATGATGATGATGATGATACAGTTGAGGTGGGTGTCTTTCGCTGTGCCGGATCATCTGTGTCCAG
Organism: Corallochytrium limacisporum; assembly: GCA_002811645.1. Classification (NCBI taxonomy): domain Eukaryota; genus Corallochytrium; species Corallochytrium limacisporum. The sequence goes on from PDIP01000033.1 coordinate 66,824, forward strand.
CTTGGGTAGATTCTTGTACCGCCATGCAATTTTCATATCGTCCGCTAGAGAAGAAGAATTGCCGGCATTGCTCCCCGCTTCATCCTTTTTTTTCTCCCTTTGTCTTTCTGCCTTGCGTGCTTCTGTCTCCGCATTTTCCTCCGCTGCAGTTTTGAAGTACGGAATATTAGCCATGTATGTGTCGCACGCAGTGTCTAAGGATGCGTACGCAATACCGTGCCCACAGGAGATGCCTTCTCCGAGAAATATCCGTTGCATCAGCGAAGCGTAATTGGTATGCCGGTCCTCGGCAATGCCAATTAAGGTACCAACTGGGATACCACCGCGCAATAAGTCATCCCACGAAGTTATTCCTGTGCTGGTCAGCAGTAGGCCATTGTGGACGCTGGGTCGCGTACCCGGTGGTAGCTTGTGCGCTCCCTGGGATCTCACAGGGACCGGGATGGGACCTTGTGGATTGGTAATTTTCTGTGGTGTTGACGCAGCTGGCACTGCATCACCCCGGTCTGGATTTCCGGCGAATCGTCCACTTGGGCGGAATCCACCAGGCATAGCTGCTTTTTGCTATTCTTCGTTTTACTGAGCTATCATGATCTTAGTCGCGAGCACCTGCTAGTGGTCTCTCAGTGGTATGCTTTGCTGGAGGTCACCGTTCCTGCTTTGAAGTGCCCTTTCTGCTTGAGTCTTTCACGATCTCACCTTTCTAAAGTCCACCTAAGACACAAATACCAGTCTGTTTCAGTCCACTCCGGACTCCTATCCACTGTGAGGCAGACGCATGCACGTCCTCACTAGGTGACCACTCCACAGAGCACTACCGCGCAGCAGGAGGAGGGAACGTGGGTTTTTGAACCCAAATGAGGGCCCGCCCGCCCAACGCAACCCGCCACCCCCCGGGAGGGGAGGGGTTAAGGGTAGGGTGTAGGAGCACAATCCACCGCGATAGGAATTCGAGAACTGGGTCCAACAATGGAGCTACGAGCGGAAGAGGAAGGGTACTGCTCACAGGGCTGGATGTTTCGTATGATGTATGGTGCAAGGTATCAAAGTTCTTTTGGCTGTGAACCTTAACTTCCCACAAACTTACATTCTACACCTGAGAGATGACACAAGACCTACAGGTCTACGAGATTTCGAAGAACAGATATCTGTCGTATATTGATCAACTCGAATAGTACAAATGTAGCTCTCATAAAAGAATCCATAGCTGCACACTATGGGCGATACAGACATTGACACATTTATCCGCGCAGTGGGCGTTGCGCCCACAGACCTGGCGAACAAAGGCATTCTTAAATTGCAAATTGAAGGAATGGACACAGACTTGGATCCGAACGCAAGTATAGACCCCGATGTGGCCGTTATTTGGAAGCGATCTGATGGATCTGATAGTCTTACGGTCTCCCTAGATTTTGCGCAGTATGAGTGCGTTTTGGAATTGAAGAGTCTGGAGATCTACGCCTCCTGTCTATCTGTCACTATAACGGGCCATCCCAGCCCACCTCGGGAGCTTTCGGGTAGGATCGCGTCTGAAGTTGATGCTTCAGAGTGCCCACTCCCTTACAGATTGTTTAGACACAATCCGGGCCCTGAGGCGAAATTGCGGTCCATTCTGTCGATGGAATTTAGTACAAAAGATGTCAACTGTATTCACATCGCTTCTCTGGAGGTTCGCGGCAAAATCATCGAGGATCGAATGGGCCTTGATCAGTCTCCAACACCAGTGCCCGGACCAGTCACTGTCAACGAAGAAGAAGTGCGGCGCATGTTAGAACAAATGGCACCGGAAATCGGACAAAAGGCTCTCCGAGTGTTGGAGGAGGGCAAACGTCGGGCTATGGAACGTGGTGGACCGGCTGCGGCTGCTTGGGGCGCGGGCCGATCTAACCCAGCAGATGCTGATAGGAACGGCTCAGATACTGCCACAGAGACCATGCGGAAGAGCAGTGTTTTGCAAGGGTCCACCATCAGCGACGGAGCCGTCACTGCAGAACAGTTGAACTCATTGGGCGAGAAACTGACACAGACTATTCTTCAGGGACAGGAAATCATCATCAACCGAATCGGTATGCTCGAGAGTAGGATTGCACGGCTAGAGAAACATCTCGGTGCTTCATCTCCACCGTGATGCCTTGGACATTTGTGATGGGTCCCCTCAGACTCTTCGTGGTGGAGAAATGGGTCTGTTTTGGAACGGTAATTGGAACGGCAATCGCAGTTTTAACTAGTTACATACCATTGCTAATATGAACACAGTTTATTTCACAGATTCTCATCTAGACAAAATTCTGTCTCCTAGTTCTTCTGCAGGAAGTGGGCCGCAACAATGCGGCGTTGGATCTTGCCAGTGGCAGTGCGGGGCACATCCTCGGCGATGAAGACCTTCTTCGGAGTCTTGAATGTTGCCAGGTGGTCCATTACGAAGGCCTTGACATCCTCTTCCGAGATCTTACCCGCAAAGCCATCCTTGAGAATTACTGCACATGCTACTTCCTCTCCGTACTTTTCGTCAGGCATGGAAAAACTGACCGCATCGGCAATGCCTTCATGTTTGACCAGAACACCGTCGATCTCCAACGGCGAAATCTTCTCACCACCGCGATTAATAAGCTCCTTGATACGCCCCGTAATCTTGATCATACCGTCGCCGTCAATGAGGCCTTCATCGCCGGTGTGGAACCAACCCCCAGCGAAAGCCTCCTCGTTGGCCTCCGGGCGGTTGATGTATCCCGGGGTCACGTTGTCTCCCCTCAGGCAGATTTCACCCCTCTCTCCGGCAGGCAAGGGAGTAAAGTCGGTGCCACCGATGGGTAGGATGACCACTTCTACATTTGTTGGCACACCGACGGTGCCGGCCTTTCGCTTGCCGAGATGAGGCAGTTGGTTGGAAGTCATTTGGTGACAGGATTCGCTCATGCCGTAGGCCTCAAGCACGGGTAGACCGAAGGCAGCTTCGAGGCGTTCCAGAATGATGGCCGGCAAAGAAGAGGAGCAGGAGCGGATGAACCGCAAGTCGCCCTTGTTGAAGTTCTTCTTCGCTTCATCGCTGAGCTGGTCATGGATAATCAGTAAGGTTTGCTGAATGGTAGGAACTGCACTGTACCAGGTTGCTTTGTGGTAGACGATGTGGTCCCAAAAGTTAGAGGCCGTAAATTTGCCTCCCTCGGGAATGATGACAGTGCCGCCTGACACCAGAGTGCTTAGCGTGGCCGCAATCAGACCATGAACGTGGAACAATGGCATAACAAGGTAGCACTTGTCCTCATTGCCTAGTTCGTAGGTGGTGGCAATGTTGTGCAGAGAGGTGCACAGGTTCTTATGGGTCAGAGGCACACCTTTGGGCTTGGAGGTGGTACCCGAAGTGTGCAGAATCAGCGCAACCGTATCCGGCTCGGGCACCTGAGTGTCCAAAGTGTCCGATGAAGCACCCTCGATCACTTCATTGGTCCTGATATCCATTTCAAAGTTATTTGATTCTTCATTCAATTTGATTCCCCAAACCTTCATGTTCAAGCCCCGAGCGGCTTTCACTTCCTCCGCATCAGCTTTGTTGGCATCCAAGCAGATCAATACCTTGGACTGTTCATCTTCCATGTAGAACTTGTGCTCGCTGTCCTTATATGCTGGGTTCAGGGGTCCCGCAATTGCACCCATGGAAGTCACAGCTAGAAACACCACGATAAATTCCGGGCTGTTAGGTATCACAATATTGGCACAGTCGCCCTTACGCAGTCCACCACGGTGTAGCTCACTCTTTACCGCCTCTATCTGGGCCTTCAGCTGGCTGAACGTAATCTTAACATCCTTAGAGTGGTCAATCGGTGAATCCTTAGACACGGCAGCGCGTACCAAGGCCAGGTCAGACTCTGGATTGGCAGTCCAGGTAGTGGAGACTACGTCACACAAAGTGGCTAGCTTGGGCCCACGATATTCGCTGTTAGGATGGATCGGATTTGCGTCTTGTTTGGTTGCCATGTTGTCCGTTTGGGAGTAAACTTTTGGGTGTGGTGCCAGCTGTCGTTTGCTCACGAACCATATGTAAAATGCCAGCACCACTGATCCTCAATGATCCCCTCTGGTTTCGAATAGGTGCATGATGCAGACGATGAACAAACGGGGCCCAAGTTGTTGCTGACCGATATGAATCGTGTACTTCAGTAAACTTGTTCTAGACCTCTTAATAATCTTAATTTTTTCCGGCCCAGGATCCTCCTTTCCCTCTTCCGTGTGACGGAATCATCGGGTGCCCACACAGAGGGTCCACAGCCACACACGATCACACCGCTCGCCCAGTACCGAAGAAATGACTTTCGTCACACCGCTCGTACTGAGTGCTAAGATGGTGTAGATGGACATAGGCTGTTGTTGTGGCTTTTCGCGTGTTTATCTGATACAATGGGGGCGTATTGTGTCTACGAGTGCGGGCATTCGCCATTTGTTGACATTTCCAATGCTGTTTGCGGCTTTTCCCGGTGCCGAAAAGAAAAAAAAAAACTCCCCGTGCTAATTGAAACGCTGACGGACTGCAAGCCGCGAACCCGCGTTCCATTTCCTTACGCTTGGTCACAAGATCAAGCGCACAGAGCGACAGACGACCAGAATGGAGTGGGGGCCTATTTATTTACCAAAAATAGACTCCCGTATGCTCCTGCACCATGGCGGGCCTGGGGAAGATTGGTTCCATGAGACTTTAGCGGGGCCGCCATGGGGATCATTGGGTACAAGAGACTTTCGAGCGACCTTGGCTACCGCCTATTGTTGTGTTTCTAGTGCAAGGTGTCATATCAAAACTTGGTTATTCAAATAAACTCGATAAGATGATCCGGTGAGCAGGCCAGATTGTACTTCGAACTTCGTTTCGCAGAGTAAACCATGGGAAGCGTACGCCAGCGTGCAGCAAACTTTCTTCGCAAGTACTTGTTCAGCGGGCCAACGGAAGCAAACACACAGCTGCGCCTGGATACTTTTCGGGCCTTTTTTCTGACACAGCAGCATGCGTTAGAGACAGGATTGCCTCCCATGCTGACCACCGGTGAGGAGTCTAGGGATGCGAAAATACCGGATATTCCCGAAACGGCAGAAGAGACATACAGAACCTATGATCGACAACGAGTGTACGCACACCATTACATAGAACGCCAGATTGAAAACTATATTGACCGCCTCCACGCTGCATTAGTGGCGAGGTTGCTCGACGACGCGGACGACTTGCCGAAATCGGGTCTTCCATATTACTGTAAGCCTGCTCCATCACTTGTCAAGGGCGCGGGTTCAGGTGTCTTCCTCGAGAAAGTGAATGAGACAGAGTTCGACACCGATCAGATCCCACCTGGAACTGTGGTAGGACTGTATCCGGGAGAAATCATTCATCCCACACGGCCAGAGGTGCTTATTCCACTAATCCAGGATGAGCACTGGCGCGAGTACGCCTATGCACGGAGGGATGGAGTCATCATTGCGCCAAAGGCAGACCAGGATTTCAACATCTACCGGCCTCTCATGGTCGATGACGAGGGTCTCCGTCAGTCACAGGGTGATGTCGTGAGGTTACCGGTGCATAATCCTCTGGCCATTGGACATCTGCTGAACCATCCGGAACAAGGAGTGGAGCCCAATGTGATGGCATTCCAGCACGATATTATTGAGAAGAACTACGATCTACATATAGCTGAGCGTTTTCTTCCTCTTTCATGGCGAGGTAGACCCCGATTTCCTTGGAACATTACGGAAACCCTGTTTCCGACAGTTGCGATTATCACCACTCGCTGGGTGAAGGAAGGTGAAGAACTGTACCTGAATTACCGGTACAACCCGGACCTTGAGCGCCCATCATGGTACCACCCCGTAGACGAGGAAGAGGATCGGAGGCGGTGGAGCAAAGACTGAATCAGCTCGATGTCCATTCAAATTGTATGTATATTTAGTAAGTTCAATGAGTTACCTAATGCAAATGTTCTTAATTTTGATACCTAATCCGTCTTATCCTTCCGGCCCCGGGTGCACATAGCGTAGAGGAACAGGAACGGCCAACAGCAGGCCAGGAATAGCATCAGAGCGACACCCTCGTCTTTTTGAGCTGCATTCCAGAGCCTCACGTAGCTGTCAGGGTTCTGTACGGTGCGGATGAAGGACATGATATGCTCAAATATTTGTTCCCAGCTTGGTAGCTTTTCACGCACATATTTAATCTTCTCCGAGGTAGTCTCCGACTCGACCTTACTCCGCTTGCCCTCCTTCTTAATCTTGGCCTCGAAGGCATGTTTGGCCCAATTAATCGCAAAGTCTTTGTCATTCGTGATAAGCACGTTGTCGAACATGACATTACGACTAAGTGAAAGAAGTTCAAAACCAACGGCATCGATGGGTTGCATAGTCGTGAAGACATCCTGCTCATGGAACCCTGGGTTGTCAATCATCTTCGGGGTGAAAATGCCTTTGAATTGGGGGTTGCGGACCTGTGGCGGAGCCCAGGGACCACTAGAGTCTTCGTTCCAGTCAGTGGGTTTCTCGGCATTCGGATCGTCGATATACTCACGATCGTCCCATGAATCTGGTTTTACATCCTTGGGGTCCGGGATCATACGGGCAGGCATCAGCGGAGGGTCAAATTCCTTCTCAGCCGTCAGCGAACCTCCTCGCACAATCTGACGATCAATGTGTACATTAAAATTACCGTCCGAAAAGATCGCAAAGCCCACCATCTGCGTTTCGGTCTCCCGCCGGGCAATCTTGGGTGACTTTGTCATGTGGTGTTCTACTTCTTCACCCGTGATGGGGTTCTTTGTCTTGATAATGAAATGCAATTTGTTTGTGCTGCCACACACGTCCGGTCCAAACATGATGCTGTACGGAGTGGTGCCGTCAAACTGTGTGAGATCCTTATCCTTCCGATTGGCGTTCAGGAGCTTCATGTAGCTTCCAGTGCATTCCAGACCCTCTTGAAAGCGAATCTCGTATTGCAGAATGAGATGATCTCCCTTACCAAATTCAAAGGGCTTCTCCAGATCGGCACTGATGGCATGACGCTCACCGAAGGACTTCATCACCAAGCCGCGGTCCCCGAGGAGGCCAGTCTTAGGGTCCTGAGGACCCTCCACATACCATTCACCAGGATATGTCTTCTCTCCACTCTCGTTCTTAGCATCACTGACAATCCAGCGATCCTTCCAGGCATCTTCATTAAAATGTTCACGAAGATAGACCGTAGTGTTCTCTCCTTTTTTAGGCAATGCTGCCGCCCTCTTTGCCAGTGTCTCAGGGTCGATCTCCTTCACTTTGATGGCATCGGTCACTGACATAAGCCCTACAAGGGCACCTATCACAATGCTTGTCGCCTTCATGATTTGATCATCAAATTTGGGCAACAACAACCAGAGATAGCACCTCAACACAGAAACACTAATAGAATTGGACGCCGCTATCAGTTAAGTACCGATTCAAGACTTGCCACCATCAGACTCTGTGCCTAATCTGGGCACTGCCGTGACCTCTCCCGACTCACTGTCTTACCCTCTAACATCCCTAAAAGGTTGTACAGATTTCCTTGATGAGTGTGTCTCTCCCACACACACTTTCTAAACATTCCAACCATAATTTTCTGTTTTGTGCCACACTACTCTCAGCACGCAATGGTGGTCCGGTTTTGGTGATCGGGTAGCGATAGGAAGCAGGAAAAGAACAGGCATTGCAGCCCAGAACCATCACACATCGCTCGTATAGGAACACCTTCGGTGTAAACAGATGTCGACGGTTGTAGTCTACAAATGGGAAGAGTGTCTCTCACTTTGACAACAACTCCGATAACAGCAGCAAACCCGCAACCATGACTGTAGTTGTTGTTGTGGCCGCGGTATGGTACTTTCACTATGAAACTGAGACCCTTCCGGCAAACCTACGCGCAGGCCTTCCACCACCGAGATTTGGAACCCTCTCTATGGTTTTAATTCAGGAAGTGGCTAGAACCCAATGTTAGGGGACCATCTACAACGCTCAGGAAGAAACTCTCGGCTTTTGAGCGCGAAAAGTTCAGAGTCGCTGGCAGGAGGGAGGGTTCATGGTAAGTGGATGCGATCGAGACTGCTATAGTTGCCCTGCTGCAAGCTGACCCTTTCACCGCCGATCACCACCACCCTATACACTGTTTCCTCAATCCCAGCAATCCTCCTGGTACAATTGTGGTGTTTAAGACCATCATGCGCGAGTATGTAAGAATATTCAGAACTAAATACGGTAATACATAAGAAACCCATCTATAGGCTCAAGGTAGCAAGTGGTCTATAGAACCACAGTTCAAAGATGGTACTTGATAAAGAACAGGATGAGTCCATCCAGCGCATGCTGGAGCGTCAGCATCAGAGCGATGTGATAGATTCCCGGTTTGGATTTCAGCCATTGACGGCCGGAACAGAAGTCGGTTGGTTATCGAATATCCAACCCAGCTATTTGAAGGAAAGCGACGCAGAGGTGCGCAGCTCCGTAGATTTCTATTTCCATGGCCAAACTGGGAACCAGTTCAAGGTACGTGTGCCACATAGACCTTATTTCTACATTGGAGTATACGGTTCGTACCATGCTGAAGTTTCTCAATGGCTGACAAGAAAATTCGAGGGTCTGCTGGCAGACGTAGAGGTGGTAGAGAAAGATGATCTTGATCTCAAGAACCACCTTGTCGGTATTAAGAGGACTTATTTAAAGCTTCTTTTCAACAATGTTATGAATTTAATGGCAGTCCGGAAGGTTTTACAGCCTGCAGTTCGCAGAAATATCCGTGCCTTGGAAGCCAAGGGTGCTGACCTAAACCTAGCTCAGAACCTCAGCGATAATGACAGTGGTCATGATGATGACGAAGAGGATCCCTATGCCCAAGCGAGGAACCGTAGATCAGGAACCGCAGATAAGGATCCCATTAATCTCGTCGTAGACTTGCGTGAATATGATATCCCTCACCACATTCGAGTTTGCATTGATGAGGATATTTGCTGTGGTAAGTGGTTTGAAGTTTCAGCTATTGCGGGACAGGTATCTTTCAAACCACGGGAGGATTTACTAGAATGGGCAAAGCCCAAAGTTTGCGCATTTGACATCGAGACTACGAAACTTCCTCTGAGGTTTCCGGATGCCAAGAATGATCACATCATGATGATTTCGTACATGATTGATGGCATCGGGTATCTAATTGTGAATCGGGAGATTGTAAGTGAAGACATTGAGGACTTTGAGTATACACCGAAACCTGAGTACCAAGGACTATTCAAGATTTTCAACGAGGCAAACGAACAGGCGCTGTTGCGCAGATGGTTTGATCACATGCAGAGCGAAAAGCCTACTATATATGTAACATACAACGGTGACTTCTTCGATTGGCCCTTCATTGACGAACGTGCCAAAGCTTATGGCATAAGCATGCACAAGGAGATAGGTTATGGAGTGGCCCGGGGAGCGAAGGAATACCTCAGCCGTTACGGTAATCATATGGACTGCTTTAGTTGGGTACAACGAGACAGTTATCTACCCCAGGGATCACAGGGTCTGAAAGCCGTAACAAAGGCGAAGCTGGGATACGATCCATTGGAATTGGATCCCGAAGACATGGCACCGTTCGCGCAGGAGAAACCGCAGGTGTTGGCCCGGTATTCAGTGTCCGACGCGGTGTGTACCTACTACCTGTACAAGAAGTACGTTGAGCCCTTCATATTTGCTTTGTGCACTATCATTCCAATGGAGCCTGATAGCGTCCTGCGAAAGGGGTCTGGGACCCTGTGTGAAACTCTGCTCATGGTTCAAGCATACCGGGCGAGTGTGATTATGCCAAACAAACACCATAGTGGTCACAGTCGCTTCCACAATAACCATATGTTACAGTCTGAAACATACGTCGGCGGTCACGTAGAGTGTCTTGAAGCCGGTGTGTTCCGGAACGACATACCTTGCAGATTTAACGTTGATCGAGACACTGTTGAGCGACTGATTGATGAGGTTGAAGAGACTCTTGTGCACTGCTGCAAGACCGAAATGGGTGTTGAGGAACACGAGATCACAAATTTACAGGAGGCAGTAAAGGAAGTGGTCGCTCCTCTGCAGGAGTTTTGCAAAGAGCCAAACCGCAAGGAGAATCCATTGATCTATCACTTGGACGTTGGCGCAATGTATCCCAACATCATTTTGACAAATCGGTTACAGCCTACTGCCATGGTAAATGACGAGATCTGTGCCGCTTGTGACTTTAATCGACCAGCCAACCAGTGCCAGAGAAAGATGGTGTGGACCTGGCGTGGCGACTACTACTCTGCTACCACCGCTGAAGTCAACCATGTACGCAGTCAGCTCGAAACCGAACGATTTGTCCCAGAGGAAGGTGGAGCTGAAGTGCCTTACCTGAAGCTTCATCCCAAGGAACAGCAGAAAAGACTCCGGGAACGTGTACAACAGTACAGTCACAAAGCCTACAAGAAGGCAAAGATTACCAGCATTGAGCCCCGAGAGAACACTGTGTGCATGCGGGAGAACTCATTCTACATTGACACGGTCCGTGCTTTCCGTGATCGTCGCTACGAGTACAAAGGCATGGTCAAGCAGTGGAAGAAAAAGTTTGGGGATGCGGTATCGCCGACTGAGAAGATGAAGGCGAACACAATGGTTATTCTTTATGATTCGCTGCAGTTGGCTCATAAGTGCATTCTAAACTCTTTCTACGGCTATGTCATGCGGAAGGGTGCTCGATGGTACTCGATGGAGATGGCTGGTATTGTGTGTCTTACAGGTGCCACCATCATCACCCGTGCGCGTGAATTGGTGGAAAAGGTCGGTAGACCCCTGGAATTGGACACTGATGGTATTTGGTGTATTCTGCCGGGGACTTTTCCGCAAGATGTCGATATAACCACCACAAACCCGAAGAAGCCTAAAGTGCGTGTGAGTTACCCTGCCGCACTGCTGAATAAGCTTGTCTTCGACGGTTTTACCAACCATCAGTACCAGACTCTCGTAGACAGACAACGACTAAAGTATGAGATGAGCTCTGAGAACTCAATCTTCTTCGAAGTCGATGGCCCATACAAAGCCATGATACTACCCGCCTCCAAGGTCGAGGACCAGCTGCTGAAAAAGCGGTACGCGGTGTTTAATCTAGATGGATCTCTTGCTGAACTTAAAGGCTTTGAATTGAAGCGCAGGGGGGAGTTAAAGCTGATCAAAATCTTCCAAGGCGAAGTTTTTGAAGTGTTCCTGCAAGGACACGACCTGCAAACCTGCTACCAGGCTGTGGGTGCCGTGGCTGATCGCTGGCTGAATGTCCTCGTAAGTAAAGCTAGCACGATCGAAGATGATGAATTAATTGATCTCATTAGTGAGAACAAAAACATGAGTCGTCAGCTGAGTGAGTATGAAGGTCAGAAGAGCACGAGCATCACAACAGCCCGTCGGTTGGCCGAATTCTTAGGCGATGAAATGGTCAAGGATGCGGGCCTGAACTGTAAGTACATTGTCTCCAAGAAACCTCATGGTGTGCCAGTGACCATGCGCGCGGTCCCTGTTGCAATTTTCCAGGCTGATGAGGCAACCCGCAACTTTTATTTGCGCCGGTGGTTGAAGGATCCTCGCCAAACCGACTTCGACATCCGCACTGTATTGGATTGGGACTACTACATCGAACGGCTAGGAAGCACTATTCAAAAAATCATCACAATTCCAGCGGCTTTACAGCGAATCTCGAATCCCGTACCGCGTGTTGCCCATCCTGACTGGCTGTACCGCCGTATTCGCCATGGTATTGACCACGGCCAGCAGCGGAGCCTTAAGAACATGCTTCAGGAGGCAACTGATCGCGCCCCAGTGAAGATGGCTGACATTGAGGAGTTTGGATCAGATAAGACCACATCAGGCGAGAAGATGGCCGTGGTAACCAAACGGCGCAAGCCACAAAACGATCTGACACCGGAGCAGCAACTGCTTCGATTGGGTCCTGTACCGGATGAGAACGAGAACCCTAAGGCGTGGCTGTTGCACATGAAGGTCAAATGGCGTCTACAGCTCCGCGTGCGCAAGCGCCGCCGTGTCGACCGAATGGGTGGCGCTGCTGGTGTTGCCTCCATGGCTCGCAGCCTTGACGTGAGCAAACAGAGCGGCTTTGCGAGTCTGGCATTCCACTCTCGTGATCGTACTCTGCAGTCATGCATGTGGCACGTGCTGAGTGCCGTGCCGTCCGAGAATCCAGGTGTATTCGACGTCTGGGTTGTTGCTGGCGGCCAACCGTTCAAAGTCAGCATTGATGTTCCGCGTGTAATCTACTATAATCATGCAAGTGAGGAACCGTACAGTCCTGAGCATGTACCTATCAATCGGGCTCTTCCGCACCAGAAACGCATCCTAAACCTTTACAAGCTTCAGACCCCTGAAGAGGAATACCAGAAGCAACTCGCGAAGCTCGAGCTTTTGTTCGCGGATCCCACTCTGGAGGGCGTCTATGAGACCCAGATCGACCCAAATCTAAGGTTCAATCTCTTCATTGGGAACCGTTGCAGCCTACGTCGTGAGAAACTAACAGAGATTAGCACGCGTATGTCTTCAGTGTATCAAAGGGACGACCTCCAGAGTGCAGTCACCGACAAGCACGAACAGAATTACTTAGAAGGTGTCGATTTGCATCGCATCTACATCAACCATACTCAAAGTCCTGCCGGTGGCCATGGTCTCTACGGTCTGGTCATGGGTAAATCTGCCGTTGGTCATATCTACATCGTCGACACCCGCAAGGGCCACCAACCGTTGTCCGGCGTGCAGAGCGTTTGGCAACAGACTCTCGGCGATGCAGGTGAGCAGATCGAGCAGCTTGTGCAATTGAAGGGATGTAATACTGACGGCGCTATAAAGCCCCAGAAGCTGGAGCGCTTTGAGGTTCAAACCTTTAAGACCCATCGCGAGGCCCTCCGTAGCATCCAACAGCAGATTCTTAACATCAAGGATCAACCAAACAAGAGCCGAATTCCTACCATTGACACAATTTTCCTCGAATCTGGCACTCTGACGACTGAGCAGCTCTATCGCTCCGCTTCTATGCTGCGCGAGATGCCCCTGGTACGACTCGAGGCCGACTCACGAGACAGTCAATACGCCAGCGTCGGCTGGGAGGCCCAGGCCCTGCGGACCTTCTTCCAGTCTGTGGTTGTTTTTGAGCTCGAGTACCACGAACTTATGAAGTTCAGCAACGCATGCCATGTACCCCTAGGACACTGGCCTCGTGCCCGCGCCACATATGGCATGGACATGGAATACAGTCGTCGTCTGGACCAGGCAGGTCAGATGCTCTGGATCTCCTATGATGACCATCCGGACTTGGGTAACCCCTTGGCAGAGCACACATCCCTGATCACCACTCATGGGCAAGTCAAACAGAGACGTTGGCGAAAGAATGTCCCCGGCGGCTACCACCGCATCTGTCTCGATCTCAGGATCCATAATTTGCTCATCACTGCCATCATGGGTGCCTTCTCCCTTGATGAGAGCGAAGCTTTGCAGTTTGCGGACAAACAAGCAATCAGCCTCGATGCTCCGAGCCGTCGCATCAAGGACGACGAGAGTAAACACCTTAATCTGGACGAAGCCCAGCCCATGGAGACGGCAGACGCAATCCCCGCCTTCCGTGTTCTGCAACAACTGATCCAGGAAATGTTTAAGGACACTGTGCGTGATCCAGGACGCAGCCACACGCTACGAGTAATGCTGGGCAATCTTGAGTCGTACCTGCGCGACAAGTCTGCCTTGCTGCATGACCCTGCTCTGACCGCCCTGATTGACATTATGGCACGTCAGTGCCTCGACAAACTGTTGATTGCCCTGCGCAAACTAGGCGCTGTCATTGTCCACGCCACCACTGAGCGCATTGTCATTGCGTCCCACTCTTTCGACTTTGATGCCGGTGTGTCCTACCTGGAGCACATCAAGGGCACGTTGCACCGTATGCCTCGGTTTCGTGCAATCGAATTGGAGCTGGACGGCATGTGGGATTATTTGCTATGGATGGACCCGAACAACTATGGTGGCGTCCAATATGACCTATCGTCGTGGAATGGCTCACTGTCCCGGACCCCGCGTCCGACCCAGGGAACCGCGCCTGTGACTACAACCGAACCACCATCAAAGCTGATCAATCTGCGGTGGAACATTGAGCGTTATTTGCCACTGTCCCTACAGAACAACTTTAATGAATACGTGGAGACCTTTATTAGGACAGTTTACGAGACCCGCGAGACGATCCAAGAGCACGGAATGGCCGCGGGACACAGCGAGGGCGGTGACTTTGTGCGTCAGGACCAGCGCAACGCCTCGCTTGACCTTGAGGCTTCGCAATTACAGAAGTGGGTCACAGAGCAACTGGCCGACGTGCTGTGCAATGAGATCCCGGTCATGAATCGGATGCTCAAGGCAGATCATCTCAGCAAAGTCGAGCAAACTGCCGCATTCCCTGTGCTGCCGGGTTCCCATCTGCCTCTCAACGATCCCACCCTTGAGTTGGTCAAGAGTGTCTGTCATGTTCTTATGCTAGATAAGCGCATTACCAAAGATATGCAGAGCCTCAAAAACAGCCTGCTACTGCAGATGGACATGCGCCAGTTCAGCGATGAGGTCGTCTTCCGCAACCCTTGCATGAGCTTCGAGATCAAGAACGTGGTGTGCCAGAGCTGCCAGGTCGGCAATAACATTGATATTTGCAGTGACTTCCTCACTGATGAAGAGACGGGCCAGGTAGTACTGGCCTGCCGATACTGTGAGACGCCCTTTGACCTGGCAGTCTTTGATTACTTGCTTTGCGAGCAGCTGAATGACATGCTTGCGGCGTACCAGACGCAGGACCTCGAGTGCAGCAAGTGCCACCTAATCGCTACAAGCCACCTGGCCAAGACATGTACCTGCAGCGCTCCCTTGCGTGCCCGCATGCGTCCCAAGGTTTTGCGCGATCAGTTTCGCGTGCTGGACAACGTTGCCAACTTCTACAACTTCCAGAGCCTGAAGGAAAGCGTCGGATTTGTCCGCACATACGGTGGTGGTATGGGTGCGATGCCCACTGCCGCGTAACCGCAACAATGTGGAACTACAATTAATGCTGTAATGGCACCGGACTGTAACCTTACAATTACTATAGTACACTGACTAGATTTTGGTCTGTAATCTTAACGAGATCGCATTATCCACCAGCCACTTTCCGGTCTGGCATCGGTAAGCAAACATTGTGAAAGTTGCCCTGCGTGCCCTTTACACTGAAGGTCTCCGCGGTGTGCCACGCAATGTACCCCCGTCTCTGGGCCTCGGCGAGACGCTCGGTTTCGAGAGCGTGTCCTCCGAGACTGCCTGGGTTGAACCGAAAGTGGGGATCGAGGACCAAAAACTCTGTTTCTGCCAAAGGAGCGTCCCGGACCCAACGCACTCCGCACAGTGTCTGTGCCTCTACTCCGCCGCCGATCATTCCTGGTGTTGCAAATGTTTGAAAGTGTTCCAAGAGATCCTCGCGGTGGTTGGCCAGGCCGCACACATCACCATCGGCAGCGACATGAATGATGCGGCAAGGAACCTCAAACTGGTCATCCAGGTAAGCACTGACTTCCATTGAACCGATCCATTGGTCGTTGCGTGGAAGATCGCACATTGATTTACGCAACACGTCCTGGGTCTGACCACCATGGTGAGGCACTCTGCACTCACAGCCGTGGCCCCGCAGTTCATCCGTGGCTGTGCGTTCGCAGCATCTCCCGGTGAGGATAAGATTACTCACTAAACTTTGCAGACTCCGATATGCACAGCCCCAGCCGGCGTCGGCGATGCCTTGCATTCCGTAGTGGAAGTAGACCACAGGGGTTGAGATGATGGCCACGCTGATATCCTTAGACAGTAACGATGATCCCAGTGGGACCAGCGACCGTTGAATCAATGGCAGGGCATGATGCGGGTAGATGCCCACCACTACTGGCCCCTCTGCCGCAGCCGTCGGTGACGATCCCACCCGCTTCTCCTTCTTGTGTTTGTTTGCAAACGATGGAGATGGTGATGACGCACAATGCAGTATCCCTAGTTGGTCCTGACTTCCTCCCATCATTGGGTCCGAATACCTTCGGAATGAGGTCTTCTTCGTCGACAGTGCCCCGTGGCCGCTCCACACAGGGTGCATCCTTGGATATCGGTGCGAGTGATAGATTGTGTCACAGGTCACCACCATCGTGCGGTCCGGATCGATGGTCGTCCGTACCACTGGATCCCCATCCTGGCTTCCGGCAACGAGTGCTTCAAAATCCACCACCGTGGGACACTGAGGACAAGACTCTTCCTTGTGCTCCTTCTGATGTACTGCCACCCGGTTTAGAAAGGTGTCCAGGCTCGCTTTGAACTCCTCGGACTCTGTTCCATTGATGTGGGCCCAGCAGGTCGATGATTCCTTCTTAACTGAGTTGCAATTTACGTCTTGAGGACATAGTATCACACGACAATGACAAGATGTCTGTCGCACTGTCGCCAAAATGCTTGCAGTATCA
This sequence comes from Corallochytrium limacisporum, assembly GCA_002811645.1. Taxonomy (NCBI): domain Eukaryota; genus Corallochytrium; species Corallochytrium limacisporum. The sequence continues at coordinate 83,341 of PDIP01000033.1, forward strand.
GCCACCACACCAGTAACTGGTTCTCCAGTGTCGTCCACCCACCTGACTGCCCTCGAACGGATCCTCCACACAGATTCATTGGTCGACACTCTGCTGTCACTTGCCCCCTGAATGGCAGATTCAACAAGTTTTATGTTGGGCTGTATGTTCATGTTGTTTCCAATGGGCCATAACACGGCGGATCCGGTGTCACTGGGAACGCCTCTCCATCCATTCGCGGCAAATGAATTCGGGTCTTCTGTCTCACCGACGGTCCGCAGGTCGGTGAGGTAGAGTCTGGCGACCGTTCCTGAGTTTTCAACCGCAACAACCACAAATCCATTTATTCCAACCGCCTTTCCATCATCTGCACGACGAAGCTTGTCAACGAGCCTGAAGAACAATTCCGTCGGGATGACAGAGACCTGCAATTCATATGACCGATTTGCACACGCAGGCACAGACCACCAGCACTGTGCCATTGTTGGTTTCGTTGCCAACTGGTCACACCATTATTATCTTCCCGTTTACCGGTGATGAGACGTGTTTACCGTATGCACACTCAACGGCTATCCGCGAGCCCCCGGGTCAATCTGTGTCCCCCTTCAAATACTGTGCGTCCGAGGACGAGGAAGGGAGGGTGGTCCCCGTTCATTTCGTAGTGGGGAATGGTTGGCCGACTCGGTGCAAGCGCTCGGGCGCATGTCATGTCATGAAAATATTGCAAAGGGTGTCTTTTGGTAAGCACAATGTATTTTCAGTAGTCTTTGTAAGTGATTTAAGAATGCATGAGACCTATAACTAATAAACAGACAAGTGATGTGACATGGAAGCGCCCTCGTCTCGGACTGTTCTCCTTGCTTGGCGTGCAAGGTACCTGACGACATTGAACTCATCCCGGTTGCAAATTGCCAGTCGTGAGTTTGTTCCATTGACAATGATCTTGCTGCTCTTTCCGTTTAGCGACTAACAGCGAGTTCCGTGATTAGTTCTCCACAGATTTTGAAGAACTCTTGGGTGAACCAGATCGGCTCTTCTTCAACAAGGGTGTTCCAGCGTTGGTTCGCTCGCTTGGGTGTCTCCGGGTCCTGTAAAAGCCCTGTGCTCTTGCGCACGATCGGGGTCAAGTCCCAACCCTCTCCCCCGGCCTTAGGCTCCTGCATCTGCGACTTGGCCTCCTGCAGGGCCGTCTCGGCGGCTTGCAAGTCCTTGTCCCGCCTCTCGGGATTGTCTTGGCTCTTGGACCGAGCCAGTTGCTGTGAAGTTGACCGCACGCGCTCTGGCCGCGGTACAACAGTAAGATTCTTGAAATCCAGCAAGAAATGCTTGTCGTCGACACGGTAGAGTTGCAACAGGATTTTGATGTCCATTTCAGTGTCTTTCTTTGCAGGACGCTTAGCCCACACTTGGTACGGTCCCACACACTTCCAGACATAGTTAAGTGCCTTAAGTGAGGCAAAGACCTCCTGCATGACATCCTCTGGCCGGTTCCTACTACGAATGCCAAGGTGCCACTTGGACTTGCGTCCACTGGCACGGATTTGTGACCAGGTGGGCGGTACCCGTCCCGTTTCGAGGTCCTGTTCTGTAACAAAGCTCATAGGGTCATGCACGTGCAAGGACTTACGGACCTGATCCGGATCCGTTACGTAGCGATCGGCATCAATAGGCACCGAGCGGTTGTCCATCGCCAAATGGTACGCAATCTTGAGCGCTGAGCGCGGGTCATCACTGTTCACGGCCTCGATAATTTCCTCGCGAGTCGCATTGCTGTTCTGCTGCACCTCGTCCAGGGCGGCTTCATCGAAAGTCTCTGTTCGTTCCTGCACGATGTGCGGCAGCAGATAGAGCGGCAGTTTCTCCAAGAACCATGGACTCTCGATGATTTCCGCGATAGTTGCACGCTTCAGTGGGTTTACGTTCAGCGTGCGCACTAGAATCCGCGCTGCCCCTTCGCTGACATGGTCCGGAATAGTAAACTTTCCGGCTTTGATTTTTTTGAACAGATTCGGAATGTACTCGTCGTCGAACGGTAGCCGACCGCAAAGCAGGGCAAACAGAATGACACCACAGCTCCATACATCAACTTCCGGTCCCACGTACAGCTGCCCACTGATGACTTCCGGCGCTGCGTAGTTTGGTGATCCGCAAGATGTCTGCAGAAAGTCACCGTCCGTCATCATGCAGCTCAAGCCAAAGTCCGCAATCTTAATATTCATGGCCGAGTCCAGCAGCAAGTTTTCCGGCTTCAAGTCACGATGGACAACCATGTGCCGGTGGCAATAGTCAATACCCGATATAATCTGTTGGAAGAACCGGCGTGCTTCGTTCTCGCTCAGGCGTCCGTGCTTGACAATGTAGTCGAATAGCTCTCCTCCGCTCACGTATTCCATAATCATGAAAATGTCTGTTGGCGTTGTGATGACTTCGTAGAGCTTGATAACATGAGGATGGCGGAAAAGCTTCAGGTTCTGAATCTCTCGCTTAATCTTTGACTTCATATCCAGGCTCTTAATCTTCTTCCGGTTCAGAATCTTTACCGCTACTTTGTGCTTGGTCAGAGTATGCTCAGCAATCTTTACTTTACCGAATGTACCCACACCGAGAGTCTCGCCCAAAATGTACTGTCCAATCTGCAGGTGTCCCCGTGCGGCATCAATCGACTGTCCTCGGTTCACGGTCTCCAGGAACGGCGCCAGTGACTGCTGGCCATCCCCACTGGTACCGAACAGCCGTTCTCCCTGCACTCGGTAACCACTGACATCCTGACCAGAAGGTGCTGTGAACCGACCAGGGCTGACAGGAATGTTCCGTGCAGGCGATGCCCCAGCGGTCTTTGTAGTCTGTGGAACGGCCCGCCGTGCTGGACTCATAACCCCGGCTTGGATCGGTTCCCGTGCAGTAAGTGGGGATTGTGCTAGTTCTCTGCTTGTCCGCATCGGCTGCTTTTTCGTTTGCGGATTCAATGGCACACCTGCTGGTTGCGACCCGGTAGAAATGCCTGTCGAACGGGAGTCACTACTATTGGAAACGCCTGCACCGTCTTTGTTAGTGGTTCCCTTGTCATCGCCGTCTTTCTTGTTCTTTTCGTCAATAACCTTTTGGATATCGCTCATAAGCAATGGGTGTGCCATGGCTGACTTCCCTACGACACCTCAAAACAATGGGAGGCTCTTTCCTTGTTTTCTTTTTTCCGAGTATTCTATGAGTTCGAGCGTCAAGTGGCCAAGTTAAAGAATCTACGAAACACCCAACATGCTACTTCGACAACAGTGCGTATCTCTCTTGACTGTACTGTATCTTCGTGCTTCTCCAGAAAATTCCTTCAGGACAATTTCCCTGAACACATTTTATTTTGTAGTCACTATTACAGGAGATCTCCTTGTGTTCTTTCTGAAGGCTGTATGTTGAAACCAGCAGATTCTGTGTGTTCATACTGGCGAATGCTGGGAATTTCATACCTTCGCATTCCGTAAACACCAAAGGAAAATACCCAAAAAATAATCCACACTGCCATCACTGTAACCCGAACGGTTCGTGCCCACAAGCCACCGCCGTAGGTCACTGACAATTGCTGACCATGGCAACTTTGCTAGGCCCAATGGAAGGAAAACTATCCACAATAAAAAAACACGGCCACAAACAGAAAGCAACAAATCAAAGGCCGGCCAACCCCCACCCCCCCTCCCCCACTACCGCTTTCCTCCTTTATTTCTTTTTTGGCGTCAGCCCGGGCCACGAAACGACAGAGCCAAGAGCTAAAAAGGCTGGCGGAGAGGAGAGAGAGAGGGGAGAGAGGCAGAAGAGAGGAGAACCTCTCGGGAAGGGAGGGGGGGAGGGAGAGAGAGGGAGGGGGAGCGAGGCGACAGGGCGCGCACAGCACACGCACACCGCGCAGAGTCAGAGAGACCGAGAGACACAGAGAGAGAGAGACACACACACACAGAGACAGAGAGAGAGAGACGGAGAGGGAGAAAGAGAGTGTGTGAGTGTGAGTGTGTGAGGCACGCCCGCCCGTCCCGGCTCCCTGCCCTCCTCCGTCCCTGCTTCTCCCGATCAGGCCATGTCATCACCACCGACCGATCTCAGGGGATGATGGCCTCAGAGCACACCGGCGACGTGTGTGCAAACGGTTCTTGTGGCTGTCGTGCGTTGGTTTTTAGATTTCTTTCTTTCTATGTTTCTACGTGCGGTACGTTTTCCTTCGGTGCAAATTAAAAAATAGCCAAGAATTTCATTCTTTTTTGTTGTTGTTGTTTTTTTTTGGTTTTGTTTTTGTTGAGAAATGCGTCTCGCCCTCCCTTCCTGGCTTGCTCGCTCTGGCACACCCCCCCTCCCCCCCCGGTACCAGCACCAGCCTCCCTTCGCCTTGCGCTGTGAATGGATCGGTGTTTGGTACCGGTACTTTTCGTACTGTGCACCTTCGCTCTGTCGTAAATGAAAGAAACCTTTCCGGAAAGATCGTGGTTGTACCGGAAAGGCTCCCGCGAGGCCGCCGGGTCCCCGCCGGAGGGGAGGGGTCCGGTACGTACGTGCACACGCAAGCGGACAGACTGTAGTAGTAAATGTATTGGGAGATTGGTGACTTTGTGTTTGGGGGCCATGTTGAAAGGGTTTGAGAGTGGCACCCCAAGCATCAGATGCATCCCCTCCCCCGGGGCCGGGAGGATTCCAGTGATGATCATCTCTAGCGGTATTTCAGTACTGAAACTGGTAAGAAATGGCCCTTTTTTGACTGGGGAGACCGAAGAGATTGGGTCCCACCGCGAACCGCAGCGACCCACGGCACCACTCTTCCTCTCCGGCGGCTGGTTGGTGTCCCCAGTCCAAAGAATGGGGAAATTGCGTAGTGAAACAAGGGCCACGGAATCGGGCTGCACCATAACAGGCAGGATAAGCACCCGTTTCCAATTTCTTTTTTTGGTGGGGTAGAGGGAGAGAGGGAAGGGGCTGCCTATGCTAGGGCTATGAGGTTTTTTTCGTTTCGATTATATTTTTACTCTATTCTCTACGTTTTTATGCATTCCTTTTTGCTCAGTTCTTCGCGTGAAGTGAGACGGGCGAGGCAAGAACGAGGGTAGGGTATGAGCAGCGGAGGGGAAGGCCTGCCACGGGGAAGACGGGGGAAGCCGAGCCGCGGAGGCTACTGACCCCTCCCCTCCCTTCCCCCCCCCCCCGGGGGGAGGGGGGGGGTGC
>PDIP01000033.1:109861-153313 GCA_002811645.1 Corallochytrium limacisporum
CCCTTCTTCTCCCTCCTTCCCTCTCCCTTGCCTCCCCCTCCCCCCGGCCCCGTTCTCGAGTAACGGAAGACCCACGGCACCGTTGTCCCTCCGCCCAGCCAACCAAGCCAACCGCCCCGGTACAATAGAGGCGAGGGAGACACAGGAACAGCGAGTGACCGATACACACACAGCACAGCACCTCAAATCACATGAATTTAGACTTGCTGGAGAATACACACCGTTTTTATTATACTTATTCTTTGTAATGTATATATTTTAAAATATTTAAACTTTATTACATATCCGGTCTGTATTAAAATACTGACAATTTGCTGGGGCTAAGGAAAACATTTTTTCCTTTTTCGGCTGGGTTGGTGTCCCCTTTTCTTTTTCCAAGTCCGTGCGAAGGAAAAAAAAGACAGTAGTTTCGGTACTGAAACCAACCCCGGCACCCGCAGGTCTGGGGACAGCGGGGGGAAGGCCAGACGCGGACACGCCGTTTCCCCCGGTCGCACTGGCCCCGTCCAGGTCCACTTTTATCCCCCATCCTTCCCCACCATTTCCATAGTGAACATACGAACATTTCATCCTCGCATTATCAAAAGGGGGAATCGGGGATGATTTGTTTTTTTTTCTCCTTTAATATTTTTCATTTTTGGGTGTTTGTTTTTCTTGCTACCGGGGACAGCCGTTGCCCAAAGCGGATTGGAGGCAAAGGAGAAGAAGAAGAATAAACCGAAAAGTCCTTCTGCCCTGTTTTTTTTTGTCCCAAGTATTTTTTGTTGGCATTTTTTTCCATTAGTTTTACCTTGGCTTCCGGAACCCGCTGCGACCTGAGCAGCAGAAACCATATTTTCTTTTTTTTTTCTTGTTTTGAGGTGATGGGAACGTCTACAGTACATTTAGTATAGAGAACTTTGAACCGCCAATGCACCTTCCTCTCCCCTTTTTCCCCTGGCGTAAGGGCCGCGGGCCAAAAAATTAAAAGGGGAGGCCCCCCCCGGGGGGGGGGGGGCCAAGGCCCAGAGAGCAGCAGTGCTGCGTGGCGGTGTGATTTCTGACTGCGCTTCCTTCCTTCCCCCGCGCGCCGTGGACGACGAGCGCTGCGGCGTCACTCGGGCCCGCTCAGGCCATAGTCAGACAACCTCTCCGCGGGCGTAAGTCGGGGCCTGAACGGCAGTAGGTGAAGCCCGCGCCCCAAAAAATAAGAAAAGGGGAGGGAGAGCGGGGAGACCCGACTGTCACAGGCCCGACACTCTCTTTCTCCCCCGCCCAGCGGGAGCTCCGGGGCGCACGTCGCTTGCATCGATACGGGACTCGCAGGGATCGGATTCGTTTTCGAAGGGATGTACGTTCGTGAGCTTGGGAGATTGCCGGGCCGTGTCTGTAGATCACGCTCAGGGTGCATGGTTCAGCACCACGGAAGTAGTTCAAAGTGTCGTTGGTCTTTTAGAACAAGTAGGAAACTCTACAAACGTTACTTTATACCACAATGCAAATGCTAGCTAAATGTTTACATGATTCGGGGGTTTGTGTTTTCTTTAACATCCAATTGGGGAAGAGGTTTCTCTGTGTGTGTGTGTGTGTGTGTGTCTGTCTGTGTGTCTGTGTGTGCGAGGGTGGATGTGATGGCGGAGAACATGTTCACGTTGTCCTCGTCTTCGCACCTCTCGTTGGTGTTTTGGTGATCAAATCGTTCACCACAGGCGACGGCGGGATGATGAACCCTCGCGCAGAGATCCAAAGTCACGTTGGCGACCCTCATGTGAACGACCTTCGTACTGGCGACCACCGTTGCGGAAGCGATTGAATCGATCCTCGGACCCGTATCCGTGCTGACGGTGTTGCATCTCCCGACCGATATCACCTCCAAAGCCGCCGTTGCGTTGGCGGAAATTGGACTGGTTGCGGTATCCATTGTGATGCTTCTTGCGGTGAATGTGGAAATCATCCAAGTCTTCATCAATCTGACTGTCGAGGTTGTTGAACTGGGCGCCTGCCTTGGCAGCGACCACCCGGGCAAGTATATGTTTGGGGTCCAGATTGTGTTGTTCAAGATACTGACTCAAAATACCCTCAAAGGTAGACACAGTCTCATGGTCCTTGACATTGTTCGCATCTTGAATCGCACGGTTGATGATCTCTTCCGCCATGCTCTTCACGTCAACTGTGAACTTCTGAATATTGCAGCGATGCTTGAGCTCGTTAATCATCCGGCGATCCTCCCGGTTGCCTGCTGCGATAAGAATGCTGGTGCCATCGCGTCCTGCACGACCGGTCCGTCCACTGCGATGAATGTAGTCCTCCAGTTGTCTTGGTGGCTCGACCTGAATGACAACATCAATTTCGGGCACATCAATACCACGAGCCATGACGCTGGTGGCGCAGAGAACCTGAATTCTACCCTTGCGGAAGTCTGCCATGGTGGCATCCCGCTGAGCCTGGCTCAGGTCACTGTTGATGACGGCTGAACGGGCACCACCCCCGAGGCCCGTAGCCAACTCATTGCATTCCCGCTTTGTGTTCAGGAAGACTAGGGCGCGCTTGTACGATGTCTGGTTCAGCACAGTATTTACGACACCTGATAGGTTGTTCTTAACCTGACGAGTGGTATAGTACAGGTGCTTGACATTAGTAGGCACCTCCAACCTTTGCTGGGCAACCAGATCCACAACTTTGTGTTCCCGCATATACTGGTGGATGATGTTGCTTAGCGAGCGATCCAGAGTCGCAGTGAAGAGCATCATTTGGCAATCTGCAGGGCGTGCGTCCAGACATGTGGCGACGTCTTGCTGGAAACCCATGCTCAGCATCTCGTCAGCCTCATCAAGCACAGCCATTTCCAGAGCACTGGTATCTAGGACGCCCCGTTCTAGAAGATCCTTCACACGTCCCGGAGTGCCAACCACGACCGCAGTTCCCCTACGCAGAGCGGTGATCTGCGCATTGATCGAGGTGCCACCGTATACACTAGTCACAGGCATGCGGGTGAACATTGAAATATCCCGAGCGACCTGGTTGGCCAGCTCTCGCGTTGGGCAGAGAACCATAGCATACGGCTGGTAGGGTCGAAGGCGCTGGAGTTTCTTGCTCTCCAGAATGTTTATGATGGGCAGACCAAAAGCGAGGGTCTTGCCCGTTCCCGTCAGTGCTGTAGCCAGCACGTTGTGTCCCTGAAGAACCAGGGGAATAGCCTCTGCCTGAACACCGAATGGTTTTTTAAACCCCGCCCGGGCGAGGGCATCCTTAACCGAAGGCAGCAAGTTCAGATCGTCAAAGGTCACGTCCGCATGGAGAGTCTCTGAAACATCCTTGGCCCTGCCTTCCCACTCATCATCTTCGGGGGTGACGTACTCGTTTGAAGTAGCAATATTGTCATCGGGCACAGCTGTCCGCATAGGAGAGCGGCGGTACTCCTGGGGCTCCCATCCATCGGAATCGCTTGCGGGTACGGCCCTGCTCCCATGTCCGTACGAACTACTCACTAATCTCTTCTGCACGGCCATGGCCACTGGGCGAACCACCCGCTGGCTAGCCACAAGAGGCCGCATGGCGCCGCTGGCTCTGATCAACGGCGAGCGCCACATAGTTTCTTCTTGAATCAGTAAATACCGAACCTTTCGAAGAAACCCATGTAACTCCTGAGTTCCGGACTTCCCGTGGTTGGATTTGTGACCTGAAATAACCGCACGGGGCCCGTACGAGTGATAACACACAGTCTGTCCGAAGGTATCGATACTGACTAAGTTTCTGTCGACCGCTTTCCACCAGATAAAGAGTATCACCGCTCAAACAAATGCGGGCCCAGCCTTATCCGCGCCGCACAGTACTTCCAGCAGGGGTTAACCCACACGGCCAAAGGCGGGTCTCCTTTGCAGTGCTCCGCTCGTTCCCTTCCTGCTTACCCCGTGCCCAGCACAACGACCCACCTGTGTACCGGCCCCCAAACCTGTTTGTCCCGGGGATCGACACTGTAAAGCTTGCCTCGCACGGTTCCATGCGGTCTCACACACACACATCGCCACCTCCCCCCCCCCCTTTTACCGGAACCAAGCGAGCCACTCTAACACATAAAGGGTGTTTTGTGAAGCGGGTCGGGTGTCCATAGTGAGAGTTACCGTAAAATAGGGCAACACATTTTGTTGACTGTGCCTGTTTGCTGGGCCTCAGCTTTTTACGGATGTCCGAAAGCGGGGGCCTATTTATAAGTGCCTGAACCAAGGGCAAATTAACGAGGGCTGTCTGGACGCTTCCCCGCCCTTCTCTGGTTCTCTCTGGGTGCGGGTCTCCCCAGAGCAGATCTCTGGTCTTCGGTGTTGCCGCAGAGGAGTTGAGCGCTACTTCAGAAGCACATGAATGCCACAGGACTTGCTGTTTGCAAAGTGGTAACTGACATGTGAGGTATTTGTGTAAGCGTGCACAATAAACAGCAGGAAATCACAGGGTACAGTATGGATAATGTCGCTGTGAGGGAGAAATAAACAAAGAATTGGGTAAACGTTGTCCCGGAGAATCATGACGACACTTGTGCGCTGTGGTGCAAATGCATCCCGTGTAGTGCCTGTTCTGTCGAAACAATGGCTCAATTCTTCTACACAGTTATTAAATCCTGCACAAACGCAACATGTTGCGCACAAATTGATGCCGGGAATGGTAATCTCTTTGACTCGCCTCACGGACGGAAAGACCATACCCATGGTACCGGCGCCGTTGTCAAAATTACCGCAGGAACCGGGTTCGGGCTCCCTTTTGACCCATTCCGATCTCTATCTCCCAGATAGCTATTCGTTTTCAGTGCCAGAACCAGTCTTCCAGGATGAGGGAGTATCGATCCCTCCGTCCATGCCGGCACCGCGCAAACAGCAACCGCAGACATCAACGCCGCAGGGCCTCATGGGTGGACATATCCACCATCCGCATATGAATGATCTTGAGAAGAAGCGTAGACGCCAGGAATGGCTTCGGGAGGTGCGACGGAAGACAGATCTGAGCGCTCTTGCCGATCGTTTGCGGCACGACTTGCCGGCATTTTTTGAGGAGGGTCATAAGTTTGACATATACCAGGAGAACATGCTATTTCACGAGGAGCGCAGTGGTATCAAACTGCACTCTCGCACCATGTACAAGCATTGCACAAATATCTTTCGACAAAGCATACGCACTTGTTCACCATCTAAACCCATCTTCGAGGTGATGGCCATTGAAAAGGACGAACACAACAACACAATTCGGGTGCGATGGAAAATCATATTCACCGATCCCATCCGCCGGAATTATGGTTCACTTCACAATTGGGATGCTATCTCGCGCTTTCATATGAATGCTGCTACGGGCCTGATCGACGCTCATCGAATCAGTTATGTGCAGGAGGCCAAGGATCCCCAGGTGGACTTGGCCAAGGCCTGTGGCTGGTGCTGAAGCCCCAGAGAGTGACATATAGACTACGTGGACAACATGACATCATTAACAGTAATATATACATAGTAAGCTTTATGTGTACGGTACACGATATTCATATGGGGGAAGGACATGGAGATGTACCTTCGCATCCAGCAGGACCAGTAGAATGTGCACTACAATGAGCATATCAATAATCCAAAAACCCTTTGAATTCCACGATCGAGTGAAAGATACAAAATGGTCAATTACCTGCGGCAAACTACGGCATTTCTTGGGATCTATGATGCTGTCAGTGCATTGGGAGTGGAAGTTGTGAGAGCGTTCCAGTTCATGAATAGCGGTAGCTAGGCTCTGTTCCAGCGCGTCTACCGCATCTTTAAACTGCTCTACATCAAGGGCAGGGCTTGTAATGTCCAATTCAGATAGCAATTCTTCCATTCTCTTGGGCATTATTTGGATCAACAAAACGGATTCCTCAACGATCTCACATACTCTCTGCAAGCGAACGTCAATCTCAGGCCCCACACAATGGTGCTGCTTATCCATCTGCTCAACTGCTGCCAGCTGTGTCTCGAGGCTATCAATTGTATCCTGCAGAATTTGCTCCCGGGCTTTTGCTTTCCGACGATAAGCACAAAACTTGTCATGTAGGTCAGTAAGATCAGGGTGACATTCCCTCAGTACCTCGAGGTCAAGATCCACCTGTTCGCCATCATCCACCTGAGAACCCTCTCGGTCGTCCAGGTCAGATTCACGTAGTTCTTCTGCATCATCAATAAGATCGATGTCTCCCAGAGCAATGGCTGAGAATTCTACATCATCCTCATTCCTATTTCTTACCTTCGATGCTACAACTGTTTTCATAAGCCTGTCCATTCTCGAAAAGAATAGATCCTTATCAATGCCTTCCAACGTGGGGATTTCGAGAAGGCGTTCAAGGCCTGAGACCGTCACCCTAAGACCGAGATCACTTATGATTCTGATCAGTCCCTCGACCTCCTGCAATCCATCTTTTGTGTCCCCAAAACATAGATCAATGCAAGCCTTGACATCTTCAGGAATGAGTGCTGCAAAAACAGACTGCTCCTGATCTCGAAAACCGCTCTCACTTGTTGACCCTTGCTTCGCAATTCCGATCATATTGTACTGCACGAATAGAGATCAAGTTAAAATTTCTATCGCAAAACCCATATCACTTCCACCGATGCGGTGTGAACACTATGTCATTGTTTGGGCTCCACAAGTACCATCTCAATCATCACACACCGAACCCACGTCCGGCGGGTCTCACTTTCGGAGACCCGCTCGCACCAAACTATTCGCGCCCCGTCCATCCCTCTGTTTCTATAGCAAAAGTACCGGCACGCCTGTTCCACTGCACATTCACTATGATGTACCCCTCGGACCAAAAATTTTCTCCCCCCTGTGGGCAAAGAATTTGGTCGCGTGGACCCCTGTCACTAGCAGTTCGCGGGCGGGTTCGCTTGCGAATGCGGGTTGTTTTGGGCGACCTATAAATTTTGATCATTTCTCCGACATAGACTAGATGTAAAGTGATGCTGTCCTGTGCTATTCACAGAGAACATAGTGTCTTTCAATAATGATCGGGGGTTTGACGATCGCCACACGTCGGACGGGTGTGCTCGGACTGCGCTACCTGCACACTTCGCGGGTGATGCAGCAGAAGCTGGACCTGAAGATGGTACAGAAGTTGAAGAAAACCACCGGACTTGGCCTGGACAAATGCAAAAAGGCCGTAGAGGCAGCTGAGAACGACTGGGACCGTGCCATCCAGTGGGTACGGGACAATGCCAAGACCTTAGGGATGACAAAAGCCGCGAAGCTGGATGGTCGAGCTGCAGACCAGGGTCTGATCGCTGCGTTTGTGAACAAAGACTCGGGGGCCGGAGTATTGGTCGAGGTAAACTCGGAAACTGACTTTGTGGCCAAGAATGAGCGCTTCCAAGAGTTTGTATCTGAACTGGGACAGACAATCTTGGGCAGCGGCACCGTGCAGTCCGGAACGAACGAAGTAGGAACCCTAGACATTGAGGGCGAGATCGTGAAGTCACTTCGTATGAACAACGGAAAGATTGTGAACGACCAGTTCTTGGAACTCGTTGGTATTATTGGCGAGAATTTGCAGGTGGGTCGCACTACTGGTGTCTTTGGACCTCCTGGCATCGTCTATGGAGTCTACGTGCACAATCCGGTCGACTCTGCCGCGACAATGGGACAGATGGCCGGCATTGTGGGCCTGTCCGTCGCCAGTAGTAAACAAGACGCTCCAGAGGTTGTTGACCTCGCCCGCAAGCTTGCCCAGCAGGTTGTTGGCCTGAAACCCATGGTTCTGCACAAGGAGGATGCCAAAGCCAAGACCGAAGCCGGAACTCCTGTCAGCGGCGAAGACATCTTCCTTGAACAGGAATACTTGTTCGACCCTAGTAAGACTGTGGCTGCAATTGTGGAGGAGCAGTCCAAGCACCTGGGCACTGAAATCGTGGTGAAGAACTTTGCGCACCTGGCCGTGGGACAGTAGAATGCAACGGTATTTGTTACTTGCACACATCATGTCCGGTTCTAGAAATACATTGTACAATGAATGACGCCACTATATAACAGTATTGCACTTGTTGGGGCTTACAGGTTTACCTTGTGAGGTTGTAATCATGACTACTTGCTTTCACGTCCGCACAAATTGCCGACCATCGGCGGACTTGCGCTGGAAATCCCGCTGCTTCTTGATGGCCTCACCCTTACCGCTATCTTTGGAGTTCTTTTGGTAACCGGCACCGTATCCACCACCACCGCCGCGCTTGGTGACCTTGCCACCGCTGCTAAAGACATTTAGATTCACACTCGGTGGCGTAGAGAAGCCGAAGCACTTTGCTAGGCGTTGCAGGTCCAGAGTGTTGACATTGAAAATGTTCTTGTGACTATGGCTGGCGTAGCTCTGCAGATAGCTGCGGTACGCATCGCGTGCACTGCGATGGAGATAGTAGTTTTTTGCGACGAGCTTCTCAAGCTGAGCCTGCACGTTGGCAATCTTCTTCTGCGGGAATTCGTATTCGTTCAGAGGCACTTTGGCGTGCTTCAGATACCGCAGGAAGGCGAGCTCCTCGGGCATGAGGAACAGCAGAGCGCGACCCTGGCGGTTCATTCCACGCGCGGTACGACCAACGCGGTGAATGTACTCCTTAGGATCATCCGGAGGATCGTACTGCACAATCCAATCAACCGCAGGAATGTCCAGACCACGAGCAGCCACGTCAGTGCAGAGAAGGATGCCCCGGTCGGCGTTGCAGAACTCAAAGAATGTAGTGGTCCGCTTCTGTTGCTTCTGTTTTCCGTGAATGTCCAACACCGGAATGTCTATGTAATTCAATAGCTCCCCGTGAAATTTGACACTGTTGCAGCTGCTCATAAAGACCATAACCTTCTTCTTCATGTTCTTCTTCAAAAATGTGTATAGTAGCAGGAACCGATTCTCGCTCGGACACACCACATAGCCCTGTTCAATACCCTCAGCAGTGCTAACCTCGTTCACGCCGGCTTCAATGTAAAGGGGACTCTTCTTCAGAGAGATACGAGCTAGATCTTCCGTCTTGCGTGTTTGTGTTGCAGAGAACAGTAGTGTCTGGCGTTCTTTGGGTAGTAGACGGACAATCTGCTTCATTTCCTCCTCAAAACCAATTTCTAGACAACGATCTGCCTCATCAATTACCAGACAGCGCAGATTCCGGTAGATGAAACCCTTGGTGTTCTGCAGATGATCCAGCAGACGGCCTGGAGTAGCAATCAGAATATTTACACCCCGTATCAGCTTGTCCGCCTCATTTTTACGGTTAGCCCCGCCGATAACAATACCAAAGGTCTGCGTGTGATGCTGCAGCAAGTCCCGCGCCACACCGAAAATCTGGAGAGCCAGCTCACGAGTCGGAGTGATGATAATGGCTCCGGTTCCGTTTCGCGGGGCAAACTTAAGCTTATACAAAAGTTCTATGACCGGGATCATAAATGCAATGGTCTTACCACTGCCTGTCTTGGCCTGGCCGCTAATGTCCTGGCTCTCAAGAGCCGGAGGAATCGCACGGGCTTGCACTTCTGTCATGGTTGAGAACCCCATATCCTTAATGCCCGACAGGGTCTTTTCGGAGACAATGCCTTCGAGGGAGGTAAAGGGCACATTTTTGAATGCCTCACTATCGTCGTCTCCAGCATATCCATTCGTAGTGCCGTTCTGTGCCGTAGCAGTTGTGTCTTCTTCGCTCTGCTTCTTTTCCTTCTTGTCCTTCTTGTCCTTCTTGGATTTCTTGGAGGTCTTCTGATCCACACCGTTGCTACCCTGTTCTTCCTCCTGTTCCATTTTACGTTTCTTCTGGGAAATCTTTTCTACAGGAGCAGCCTCTTCAGAGGTGTCGCCCATGTTGATCTTCTTTGACTTCTTCTTTGCCATGCTGAAGGTTTAAAAAACGAACTACAGTGTTGGTTGACACACCAAGAGGCTCATTCATTCTATCCCTAGTGTACCATTAATAGCTTTGGAATTCGAAACAGATGGAATAATGATCAAAACACATAACAGGGATCTAATAAATGGAAAATCAAAAACAGAAAAGAAGACAAGTCAGTTCATGCAATAGTAGGCCCGCACCTTGTCACCCATCCGCGTGTCGGTGGGTGCCACCCCCCCTCCTCAAAGCCCACACCACACTCCCCTATACTCACATTACCAGGTCCCTGCACGCTCTCACACACTCCCGCTCCCCGGGCACACACTCAATCTTCCGGGCCCCCCTTCCGCGCTTCAGTGTCTGCACGCACGCAGTCCCTTCGCTTCCCTCACGCAGAAGAGACCGCGCGGGGGGGGGGGTTGGGTGCTCAAGTTCTCGCGTCCACACGAGGAAAGTCGAGGATAAAAAGCGGGTCTCTATATAGACTGATAACCTAATAATCATTAATTCAATTTGAACGGGTGTGGGGTACACAGTTTACATGGAGAGAAGTCGCAGCTCACAAGGGGAGGAGGGGGGGGGGGAATGGCCGTGGTTTCTCGGTACTTTCACTACTGCAGGAATATCACACACCCAATATTGGGGTTGAGCTGGTATGGTCATGGGCACCTTTAACGAGGACCACAGAAGCCAGCACGATCCCATTCCATTTTGTTGTATGTTCTCCGAGTCCTAGCATGCTGACGCAAAACCTCCAGTGAGTCATTTGTCCGATGGTAATACTGACATCGACGAGTTCCGGCCTTCGTCTTGCGTAGTCAAAGGGTTCGGATGAGCAAAAGTGCAGTCAAAACAAATCGACTGCAGTGGCCTGCTCCCCACTTTCGATATAACACCCCGTGAAGAGGGTACTCGCCCGCTAAAGTGACAAATGGCCCCAAAACAAAAGGGAGGGGGTTCGGAGTGAGACAAGTTCCTGGGCACGCGAACGGGCTTGAGAGTTGGTCCGCTGTTTTTAGCATACGATACGAGAGTACGCAAGCTCAGAGCACACACAGTATTTCCCTTTGTATGCTCTTTTCGGGAGTTGTAATGTGGTGCTGCTGTGCAATGCAATAGTCACCAGCGATGGAACCACACCTGGGGCAAGCGCATCAGCAGGCGATCATCTGGTTTGTATGAATTGGGGCGGCTACCGGTCATTATTATGAAAGTTGGTAGCTGTTCTTAACCTCAAAGATATTGTTTTGGGGTAATTCTATGCGCGTGTTGCAAGGATGTCATCCGAAACGTATTTGTGATCGTCAAAATAGCTGCACCGAGAAGACTTCGACATATAATCTGCATTGTCAGCCGTGTGGCTGCTGGAATCTAAAACTTCGAGAGCAAGAAGATGTCGCGACCAGCACTTCGACCCGGAAAAGTTGGAGTGCTTTTCCCTGGTTTAGTCCGGGCCTGCGTGTGGGGTGCGAATACGGATGTGGGCAAGACCATCGTCAGCGCAGGTCTTATGCGCTCTGCAGTGCAGGATCACGGTGCCGTCGGTCGCTTTGTGAAGCCTTGCCAGACCGGCTACCCCACCGACAGTGATGCTCGTCTTGTCGGAAGAATAAGTGGTTTGCGCAGTGCGGACATTGCGTCAGAGTCTGCAGGAGCGACTGGAGCCATTGGGGAGGCGGCAACGTTCTGGGCCTACCGTGACGCCATCGCACCGCATCGCGCTGCAGTGGACGAGGATCGAGTGCCTAGTACTGAAGAAATTGTCGCTGCATGCCAGAAGGATTTTGGGCTATTCAGCGAACAGGCCAAGACTGATGCTGCGCAAAAGTCAGGTCAGATTCGTGCGTTTTACCTATCAGAGACGGCTGGAGGACCATTGAGTCCAGGCCCGCAAGGGTTTGCTTACGCACACGCCCAAGCACAGGCTGATCTCTATCGCAGTCTACGCCTGCCCGGTGTTCTTGTCGGCGATCCGAAGCTTGGTGGCATCTCCGTGACTCTTAGCGCTTATGAAGCGCTCCGATTGCGCGGTTACGACGTGCCAGCTGTGGTGCTAAGCGAAGACCCCCAGTGGGGCAACCAGAGCGCTGTGGAACGGGGCGTGGATGCAAAGGACACCCGGGTCTTTGTAATTCCATCACTTCCGCAGAAACAGAGTGACCCGGCGGCGGACGCGGCGCTACTGGAGGAGTACTACTCTCGCAGCTCGGATGCCTTCGGGGAGATTTTGTCGCATTTGGGTCAGGTGGAGGCAGAGCATCAGAACTACGTACGATCTATGGAACAACGCGCGCGTGACTGCGTATGGTGGCCGTTTACGCAGCACCAGACAGTCCAGGATGTGGCACTAATTGATGGTGCCTACGGAGACAATTTTGAGATCACCAAGGTTGAAAATGGCAGCGACGAGATCGCCATGAGCAACTGGTTTGATGGCTGCGGTTCGTGGTGGACGCAGGGAATCGGTCATGGCAACAGTTTCATGTCGAAGCGACTCGCCTACACCCTTGGACGGTACGGACATGTAATGTTTCCAGAGAATGTGTACGCGCCTGCCCTTGATCTGACTGAGCGCCTGCTGGGCACTGTAGGCAGAGGCTGGGCGAACCGTGTTTACCTCAGCGACAACGGATCTACCGCAATCGAAGTCGGCATCAAAATGGCTATCCGTCGACGCATCCAGGATGAGGGACTGACAATGGATGAGCTACGGCAGCAGAAGCCGTACTCAGTGGTGGGTGTGGTGGACAGCTACCATGGTGACACAATCGGTGCAATGGACGCCGCTAGCCCGAACGTGTTTAATGCAAACGAGAACTGGTACATGGGCAAGGGACTGTGGTTTGACGCTCCGCAGGTCGGACTCAAGGACGGCGAGTGGCGCGTTTTCCAGAATGAAGAGATGGTGGCATCCATTAGCGAGCAAAGGGATGCTGTCTTTGATAGCACCGCCCGCAGTGCGGACCTTGAAAAGTACAGATCTGTTGTCAGCAAGCGTCTGACCAGTGCCGAGGAGCAGGGTATCAAGCTGGGTGCTTTGTTGATTGAGCCCGTCGTGCACGGTGCCGGTGGAATGAACATGATCGATCCAATGTTCCAGAAAGCTATGATCCAGGAAGCACGTCATCGGTCCATCCCCGTCGTATTTGACGAAGTTTTTGTTGGCTGGCACCGACTGGGACCGCGGAGCACTATGACTTTGCTAGGAGAGGCACCAGACATTGCTGCGTATGCCAAGCTTCTTACCGGTGGTGTCATGCCCTTTGCCGTCACATTGGCATCGGAGCGGGTCTTTGAGAGCTTCCTCAGCGATAATAAGGCGGACTGTCTGTTGCACGGCCATTCGTACGCCGGCCATGCTGTCGGATGTCAGGCGTCTATTTCGACTATGGATCTCTACGATAGTCTGCCCCAGCGTGAGGTTAGCATTCCCGCACTGAATATTACGGGCCAGACTGAGGCTAAGGAGCACCGTGACATTGTACTTGATGACGTCTTTGCCGAAGAACTGAAGCGGGAGATCTCACATCTCCCGAACGTGGCAAAGGTCAGCGGCTTGGGCACCATCTGTGCTATAACGCTGAAAACTGAGGGTGCTGGAGGCTATGCAGCCGGTCTTAATGCATCCAAATCGGTAATCAAGCAGTTGAAGCACGGCAGCTCCGTATTCGCGCGTCCCCTGGGCAATGTTGTCTATTTGATGGTCATGCCGACCACTCCAGCTGTTGTCGCGAACGACCTCCTGGGAGAGATCCGCACAATCCTGAAGGATCAGGCTGCTGGTGCCACCCAGTTTGCTGCAAAATGAGAACCTATCCCCGCCATTCTGTTGATTTACAATAAAAACCACTATGATACTACAATTCGCACGGCATCTTGCTGTCCGTCCGAACGCATCCCCGTGACCCGGGAGACCCCCCCCTCAGGTCAGACCCCGCCCAGCCACTTTGCTGCTCTGTCGCGTAGGCTCTGACCAGCTGCAGGCTGCCACTCTTGGTAGGGAAAATTATAGCGCTCCGAAACGAACATCAGGAAACGCCCCCCCCCCCTCTCTTGGAAGGAGATGGGGGCCTCATTTTCACCACCTTCCCGCGTCCCTCCCTAAGTCCAATTCCTTCCCGAAGCGTCAGGTCAAAATAGGTGAGGCGCGAACCGCGGTCACAGGGTGTGCCAGCCAGTCCCCGCCAGATCCTAACCATTTTTGTTGGCGGCACAATGGTACATCAGACGAGCTATACCAGTGTGCAAAAAGCTTCTGATATTTTCTGCACATTCGTTGACAGAATCTAGCGTTGAAACTGCAGATTCCACAGATAGAAGGATGCCAGTCACGGATAGAAGCTCTGAGGCGGCGGCTAGGATGGACTCCAAGCGCAAAATCACCCAGGATACCTTTGACCAAGTCGTCAAGGAGAACGTCGATGATTTTGACATGTCTATTGATGAGGCCATTAAGGATGCTGTTGGCCAATTCGAGGCCCAAGGAGTAGACCTCGGAGACGTGATCACTGAAAACTTGAAGTACAGCGGTGCTGGCAGTGCAGAAGGAGGCGACAGTGTTCCTCCTCCCGTTGCTGAGGCGAACAAAGTCAAGGCCCTGCTCAAGGACGAAGGAGATCCGGTGACTGTACTTACCTCTGCCAGAGATGTCTTGGTGAATGAGAAGAAGTCCGCGGGTAAGACTGCCTTTGTAGCAGCTGGCGGGCTGGGGGACAGTCTTGCGCTTGCGAAGACATACTTTGCCACTGGCAACTACGCTATGGTCGACTTGGCCCTGCAGACGGCACGGGCAGCCATGCCGGGATGTCGCCAGGCTAAGATGGCACTTACACGGGAAGAATGTGAGTTTTTAGTGGACATTGTCAAGGCCAGGATCCCGGTGGTCACGACAGGAGCAATACCAGCGGGATCACTCTCAACTGCCCGTAAGAGCAGCTGGTACACCATGCGCAGCGCAACCGCGAAGTGTGAGAGGAACCGTGGCCGTTTCATGGCCCTGGAGGCGTGGAAGTTAGCATTGGAGAATCTTCAACTTTGCAGTGAGGCTGGGTATGGCAACAAGGCCGCAGGAGCCGGCTTCGATCCGACTCAGGGCTCCCCAGACGACCGCGCCGCTGAAGTGCGTGGCATCCTCAGTTTTATCCGGGCTAGCACCATCGACGATGATGACGAAGCGGCAGTCAGCATGGCCTCTGATTACATTCGACACTACATGGAACATGGCTTCAAAGATATTGCCCTGAACATGGTGAACGACCTGCGCCCAACGGAGCTGGGCCAGCAGCCGGAACGTATGGACTTGATCGCAGACTTGATCAGTACATTTTCCAAAATCAGTGTCAGTACTCAACTGCTAACCGATCCTGAAGGCACTACGGAACACATTCTTACACTGGTTCAGGAATTCTCTGCTGTGGAAGAGGCAGATTCTCAAGGGTTAGATGAGGTTCTGGCCGCCGCTATGTCTTTCCTGCGCCTCATCGGCGCGGCAGACGAGTGCAAGCGACTGCTGATCAGCAGAAACTTCCATAGCACTGTTCTCAGTTTGCTGCAGAGGTATGGTAGGGACAGTAAAGAGATCGCAGAGCAAGGGTTGGGCACCTTGTCAACGATGACTCTACGCCAGCAAGAGTTCAGCCGTAGCTTTGTGCAGATTGACGCAGGCCATCGGGAGGTCATCAACATAATGCGAGTTCACAAAGAGAATGGCAGTGTTGCACGCCAAGGGTGCTACATTCTACGCAATGTGAGCGTGCGTAACCAGCAAAATGTGGTCTCCCTGAGAGAATGTGGCGCGGAGGCAATTGTCCAAGAGATCCGGTCCAAGCACCAGCGCTGCGATGATGCCGCAAAGGCTGCCCTGCGGGACATGGGCTGTAAGGTGGAACTCAAAGAAGAATGGACTGGTGTACCCGAGCATCTGCGTGGTAAGGAGAACCTGGACGATTTGGACAACGCTGTTTTGTAAAAGATGAACAATCAAACAGAAATTTTGAGAGAATTGGGCACAACGGCAATGTTATTACGTCAGATCTGTATAGTACATCAAGTGTATATCAACTAAACGCATTTTAAAGATCGATGTCGTCATCGTCCGAGTCAATTTCGTCGTGATCATCGGGTACGTAAATGATACGCCCTCCTCCGCTGTCAGACTCCTGGGTTGATGCCGAGGTGGATGAGTCTGCAGCTTTCGCCTGCGATTTCATGTATGGCAGGACGGTCTGATCGCGCTGCTGCTTCTCACGTTCACTCAAGGAAAGATTGAACGAGAGTCCTGCTGTCGGATCTGAGTCAGCGCCGACGTTGGCATTGCCTCCAGGCCCCTTCTTGAGCAGCTTACGCTCGTGCTCCGCCTCATGCCGATCATAGACAGTAGGCAAAGCGGAACCAATGGCAGCGGTCAACCTGAGACCCTCTGGACTGCGTAGGACCCGACCAGTTACTCGGCGATGCCAAACAAAGAGGTTCATGAGTGGTGTGTTTTTGTGGTCTTTGCTCCATAGTTCATTTCGAACCGGACTGAGCAAGAGGTTCGTGGCGAAAAAATCCTCCATGGACCCACGCATGAAGTCGTTGTAACCCGTGGGATCATAAGCGCAGAAAATGACTGGCATTTTGCCATCCGTTGCGTCGGTGGACTGGTCAAACACCCGGAACATCTGCGCAATGCCACACATAGCAATCAGTGGCCCAAGATTCGGAAGCACCAGGACCGTCCTCTGGCCCGCAGCATGTGGGGAGAGAATTGATTGGATCTCATTCAGCAACATCTCTCCGGCGTCTTTCTTTGACAGCACTATGTCCCATTGCACACCTTTGATTTCAAAGTCAAACCCAGATTTCGTGTTGTGCTGTTGCTTAGATATTTTGAAATATTTGTGCGTTTGCGGATCAGTACACAACACCACCACGCGGTCTTGGAGGAACCGTCTCTGTACAGCAAAGTATAGGCACAGTTCTTTGTCGTAGACACTGACTTTGTACAAATCAGTGTCATAGAGCGTGTGGGGATTGTGTTTTGCAGCAGGTACCACACGAGGTGCTGCCAGCAGCACGCGACGTACCGGTTCTCTGCCCATGGCAAGGGCTTGGAACAAGGACCCCTTGATCACGGGCTGGGACCTAGCCCCTGCACTCGGCAGCGCCGCCATATATTCAGATAAACCTCGTCAGATCACGGGAGTTATATTACAAAGTTGCTTGTACATACCCGCCTTTATAAAATAACAGATGCATGGATGCCAAGAGGCTTCAGTTCTTTATCGTTGCTCAAACATATTGTAAAGAGACGAGAGATTTGAAGCATTGTGCGCGACTTTGAAATAGCCTCGAAGGCCCCTCCCCTCTCGGGGGGTGGGAGGGTGGACACCGGAACGGGGAGGTGGCGAGGGTTAGTGCCGCAGTGAAATTTCCGCCGCCTGAAACAGGACGTCCGCAAGTACGTCAGATTCTAAGCCAACAGTAATGCATATATGATACATGGCATGTAATGATAAGAATGTGATGCTTATGCCTATGATGATTACGATACTTGGGATGCCCATGGTGATGATATTCCTACAGCATGCACCCGCTACTGGGCCTCGGCGGCCCCATCCCTGGCCTTGACGAACTCTGCATCCTGCCAGAGTTGGGTGCGTCGCAGGATGGATAGGTACGCGTGTGCAATGTCGAGGAGGTGTTTTTCAAACAATGGACTGCCACACTCCAGCGTTCTCGCCAGCGAGGCGTGGGAGCGGCAGATTTCAGCATCCTCCAACAGCTGCTCGGCCATCTCGTCCATGATTTCCGTGTTGCACTCCTCTTGCATTTGCAGTGCCTTGCGAACCACTGCGGCTGTCTCCGTGGCGCGCGCCTGCATGATGAAGCGAGAGTACGCATCAATGAGGTGCATGAGCTCAGGGTAGTTTTCCGGATCGCGGTATATGACTAATTCCTTTTCACTCGCAGACTGTGCAAGGTGTAAAAAGTCGACGTGGGCAGCGCTCAAGCGGCAGAATAGCAACTGCTCCCGTGCCTTCAGCGTCTGATACATCTCCCATAGGGCCTCGTGATTCTCAATCAGACGCTGCATGCTCAGACTGCACTCCTGAGGCTCGTCCTGCTTTCCGCGCAGCCATGAGAATAGCCCACCACTGCTGCTGCCTTTCTCGTCTTTGCTTGAAAGTTGGGTATCACTATTCTCCTGTGAAATCTGTGACTCCTGCGAGTCGCTCAAGGATTTGCTGAGGGAAGGGTCATAAATATCAAACTTGTTGCGCAGATTCTGGGCATACTCGAGCAAATAGAGTGATCGGTCCCTCTGCTTTCTGGCAATTTTGATTGCCCTTTCTAATGCATTCCACCGGTCCTCGAATCCCACGATACCAACGTCCTCTTTAACCACGTCTTGGGCCCATTTCAGGGCTTGTTTTCGGTTTAGCATTTCCTGTACTTCTGCTTGACGCTTGTCTACATGCTTTTCAGCCAAATCCATGTATTCTTTCATATCGCCCAGTATCAGGGTGCGTATCCGTGGTGGAATATGGGTTGCATCTTCGCCAGCCCGAACTAACTTGATCATTTGTGACCTTACCGCCTTTAAACTTTTCTCCAGAGTGACAACCTCATTGTACACAGTCTTGTGTCGTTCTTGAAGTACCTGCCACACCTCCTGACGTACGGGACTCAAATTCACCCCATCGAGGCTGTCCCGAGGTTTTTCAAGCGTCGACAGTTGCAGGTCATCGGCTATGTGTTCTAAAGGATCTATTCCATCCGATAGTGATGACTGCCGCGAATAAGTTCTGTTACGCGTCCCCATGTTGACCTCTAATGGGCGGAGGAATTCTAGTTTGTTACATATGTCATTGTCTGTCTGCGTCGGAAACACTGAATGTACCAGTACGAACGTGTTCTAATTGGCCCCGGTTCCACCAATGTTTCGTCATCGCCAATACATCGAACCACGTCTCAAGTCGAAGAATCACTATCCTACTTGAACATTATGCCTAAACCATCACCAAATACCTTGGGTCAGCCGCAACCGGCTGCTGGCGCGGACGATTGGAAGTGAACTCCCGCTAACCGGACCCAGCGCCCAGTAACAGACCATTCCCACTTATTACAATTTAGGCCCCTATACAATCAAAACGATATAAGAAATTCGATTTACGTTTACCATTTTTAGTTAGACTTTTCATAATAAAGTTCTTAATCAATCAATACTATCTTTTTAAACGAATATTAGCGTGCAATTATATGATGAACCCTTTTGATTTTAAATCACAAAGGGCGAGCCCCTTCCGTTACCAACCGGTGAGCCCAACCCGTGAACCAGACCGGTAGGCCGGCAAACGCTTGCAATGCGACGTAAAACCAACGGACGTTGAGGACACACATGTGTTGAATCCATGTGAAAGTGACCAAAGCAACAGGTACCGGGGCCTACCGCATAAGCAGGGATAGATGGAATTCGTTGGAGACCCGCAGTTTCACCCAAGCGGGGGTGGGGGATTTGGCAGAAAGACTCGTTTCTTTTCACAGGTCACCGGTCGTTTTCCTATAATGAATATAGCATAGGAGCCGCACATGTTTCATGAAGAGAACGAAACCGAAACAACGGCTCTCCCGAATGATATCTGTACCCTGGGTCGGAGAGCGTAGGACTAAGAGAACAGTTACATCGATACAATAAGTATGGCATCCAGCTCTGAAGAGTCTCTTGTGCAGGAGAACGATGGCCTGTGACGATGACCATAGGATGAGATTGCAGATACCCTGACATGTAGTATCGTATATATACACCTTAACTGACTACGTACCAACGGTAGCACATCGTACTGTCATGACACATACCAAGTGAGACAGATGTTCCAAACATCCACTTTTAGCATGAACACGCAGAAATGATGAAACTTAGCAGGAGTTTCTGTTCTCTGTGGTTGACGCAATGTTGCCGGCCCTGTAACTAGTTTCTCTACTTGTCGTCCGGGGATTCAGCTGTTTCATTACCATGCGATTCCCGTCTAGCCACGTCTTCTGCGGTCCTTAATGAACAGTACCCAGCAGATAGCCGCGATGGAGACTCTGGATCGGATATGCTGGGTATATCAAAACACGGAACGTAAACAACCCGTCTTACGGATGTCGTCCGGTACGATGGTGCATGGTGATGGAGTTAGTGGTCGCAACGGTTGTTGCGCAAATTATACGATCGATGGGAGTCCCTTTTTACTTCTATCTGTTTAGGCTGCCGTATTGTGCACTATCGAAGGCTCACTTGGCGTGGCGCAATCCGCAGCGCCAGCGCACGCCAGCAACCAACCGGTGGAGAAGCGCTGGCTATAGTGGATATATTGGTGTTTTTTTTTGAACGACCGCTCAAGCGCGCAGCTGTGCTAACAGAAAAAAAAATTATCGTTCAGACCGGAGAGAAACTCAGAGTGGTTCCAATCGGTACGTTGAGACCAAGGGACCACGGGTGCGACAGAGACGCTCAGTATGGGCCATGTTTGAGCTGTGTGAGAACAAAATGGGAGAAAAATTATGGGGGCTGGGACGAAAACCGTTACCGAGACATTTTTGGTCGACGGCCGGGTGGTGCAAGAGAAAAAGAATTTTACCCAGAACTACAGGCAACGGTCTAAAATTAAAACTGGACGGGCGAACACGACTTCGCTCTTGCGGATGATTTTATATTGATATACTGATGTTTTAAAACTAAAACATTTCTAGAAGTATTTAGTATTTTAATAACCCATATATTATATACGGTAGTTTTAAATATGCTCTAGTGGCATCACACATTCTGCACGGTCCTCGGCCCTCCGCCCCGGTCAGATTTCTTTTCCCGCCTTCAGTCAACCACCAATGAGCTGTCATTTGTCTCAATGTTATATTACTCTGAGTGGGTTTTTTGCGCACACAATCATTATAGGGACTGTCCGTTGCGTGCGCCGGTCAGATAGGATCGGCAACAGACTCCGATCCCTGCTGATCCCTCCCCCCCCCTCCCGCCCCTCCCCTCTCCCGCCTCGCCCCAAAATCTTCGGTCCCCCCTTGCGCGCGTTTGCTGGTGCCTCTTCTCCCCCCCTTCCGCTCTCACTCACCTTTTTTTTGTTCACGTTTTCTTTTTGTTTGGTCACAAAGGGCCCTACGGTAGCTTGCCTTTCCATCTAAGGGAGTGCCACCGACAAAAAGTCGTGATTCTCTGTGCCCCAACCAAAACACACCCGGTGCGGGAAACGCGCCAAGCCGCACAGGTCCCCGTTCGCGCCGGACGGGACACTCCCCTAGTAAATGTACCCTACTGTTTGCGCAAGGACTGGTGTCCGGAGTGGTTTCTGAGCATGCCCCTGTAGCGCGGTTCCCCCAACTCTTCTGTCTTCCCTTCCGGGAGAAACCCCGTCCAGATCGGGAGTACATTATTGGAAACACTCGTGATTCAATAACAAAACAACGGGAAAAATATGAGGACGTGGTCATTCTGTTCGTATCTGTCATCTTTTCTGATTGCCAGTTTTGGGGAAGCTTTTACAGTCCTTCAAGGTCTTGGGCCGAGAGCATCAGTATATTCATTATCAACAGAACTCCGGAGCGAATGGGGTGAGCGGCGGGGGCCACAGGAATTTTTAGATCTTCACCCAGCGCCACGTTTTCTCTCTGGTTGGGGTCGGTTGGATCCGTCACCACGGTCTGCGTACTCGGCAATTGCGGTAGTGAATGTAGCGGCGAAGGACAACGGGTTAACACAACGGTGGAGTGTCATCAGCAACTATTACGTGCCCTCCTATTCACGATCTTACCTCCCCTCCTTTCCCGATTTTGCTTTCCCCCCACCCGCCTGAATTCACAGATGGCCATAGTTGAAGTACCATGCAGATGGGGTGGGTTCCTGGCGGGCTGATACACAAATAAAAAACTGCCCTGTCACACACACTCACACTGTCCTTTCAATTTTTTTTTTCCTTGGCCATGGCAGGCAAGCTCTCTGATCTGTGCGATTTCGATAGTGAACACATCCAGCACTTTTCGACGGATCAGGCCGCGTTCACTTCCGGTGGAGGCGATTTCACCCAACCTAAGAAAAAATGATGGATCGCTTTCCCCTCAAGCTAAACCGCGGAAGAAGAGGGTGTGTGGGCTGAGGGCGCATAATTACATAGTAAATGTACTGACAAAAATGTTTCACAGATCCCAATAATGGTCATACGGTGCGTGGGTGCCGGTGCCATCGTACACCCGCAACATATCGTCATCTCTTCATCACTGGAAAGCACGGGATTTGTCATCACCCACCGGCTTTATGCTGGTTTTTTTTTTCAGGGCGCGAGAAGATTGCCAACAGGCGTCAGAGTGTGTAAAACGTATTGGCAAAACACTTGAACCAGCACGAAAAGAAAAGGACCATACCAATTCCTGAGACGATAGGTGGCAAGTTCGTGTCTTGCACCGGTACCTAGTCTGAAAGAACGCGTGAAAATGGTGCATTTGAAACCATTAGAGATGTTCTACGCAACCGCCTAGGTATGTGAGATCTGACAATTTCCTCTTCATTCAGTGGCATCGAGTAGAATCTTCATACCATACCTTGTCCGTATCTTGGGAATTGTAACACAAAGATAAGAAAATGGTTCAGCCCACAGTTGGAAAGCCGACGACTGTGTCTGAGGCCCGGGGGCCTCAGACTTCCGAGCAGTCCGAGGATCTGATCTCCCGTGCCAGCAGTGCTGTCGTCGCCAGTGCCACCTATTCGTATGAACAGGTTAATATCGTGATTGATGAGTACACTCAGTTCTTCTTCATGATCTTCCTGACCATGGCTACCGTCCCCTATATCATGAGCCAGCAGCTGCAGAGTGCAGCTGGCCCCGTTCGCGAAGCCACTGAGAAGCAAGTCGAGGTTGTCCGGGAATACTACGAGACTCGCATTGCCCCAACCTTTGACTATCTCCCTGGTCTTGAAGACTTGCCTGGCGGTAAGCGCGTGAAGCAGGTCGCTTTCCTCGTTGGTAACTACCAGGTACCTATGGTGAAGTACTTTGTCACCGCTTCTTTGAATAGTATTGCCACCATGGGTCGCGAGGGTCGCGACCTGGCAAACCAACTGACACAGACTGGCATTGCCGTACTGTCCGTACTGCAGACCGAAGAGGCGCGCGCTCTAATCATGCAGAGCGGTCGCGTTATGGGCCGTGTTGTTGTCCTTATGCAGACTGAGGAAGGCCGCAGGCTGGTCATTTCCCTGAGCAATGCAATGATTCGCATGTTTGAGCTCATCAAGACTGACGAGGCCATGGGAGTTGCCAGCGAAGCCAGCAAGGAACTCGGTCCCATGATGGATCTAATGTGTTCCGATGAAGTGAACAACCTTGCCGGTCAGACCAAGACTTTGTTGGACCGTCTTGGACGCTTCCTGCAGACTCATGACAAGGCGATCCAGCCCAACCAGGTGCAGTCGCCACAATCGGCACAGACTGTCCCCATCAACTACGGCGGTGGTCCTCGTATTGTAGAGCTCGAAAGCGAATTCGGCTCAAATGTCAGCCAGCGTGGCAGCCCTACCCGTTCTTTCCGTGGTTTGAGCACCACCAGTTTTCAGAGCAGTCGGGACGATGGCAGCGATGGAATGGATGATATCTTCATTGACGACGGGGAGTCTGTCTTCTCACGGGCCACAGAGTATGATACCGTCAGCCAGGTTGCTGATGAACAGGCTGCCATCATTGAGTTGCTCACCAAGATGAAGACCGATGGACTTATTGACGACGGCGAGCGTAGACTTCTGAAGCGTCTTGCTCGCAAGCGTGACATGGAGCTGCTGGTTCTGTACCGTGCAAAGATGAGCAATGCTGGCAGCGCCGCGCAGTTTATGGAGGACGTTAGGGAGATGTTGGAGGACCGTGAAGACGAACTTGAACCCTTGCGCAAGCCGTCAAAGAAGCGGAAAGACTCTACATCAACTCGCTCCCTGTTAAGCATGCCTCTGTTCATCGGAGGACTCAGTTAAAGAAAATCGGACCCCTAAAAAGAAAAGTGAAATAGCACAATACAAACCCTGTTATCATAGATGTTTTGTACACAACCTTTGTGGTACAATTAGAGCGCCCCCCGCCATTATGATGCGAATGACCATGTTCGCATTGCATACCTGGAACAATCTCATCTTACCCACAGGTCTGCTTATCGGCCAAAACTCGCATCAATATCGCCATCGGCCATGGCCCGCCGCTGCGAGGTGAACGTCGTTTAGGATTGACGTATCCACATACTTATTCTTTGAAAATGTGCTTTTACTAACTGTTGATGTGCACATACCCCCTCAACGCCAGCAGTCGGAGTGGAATATTTAGTATGCAAATGAACTATTTATCAATGTCAGTATATGAATAATTCAAAATCTTCCCGAAGCACCGTACTCAGTGGGGGCGTGTTTTCGCTACTTTCCCTACTACTGGTACCGGAGACCGACGCAGCACCACCCACGTGAAACTGGAACTCCTGCCCAAGCTTCGTTAATACAAATGCCATGCAGATGTTCGAGTACTCGATCAAGTAACCCAGTTTGTGAAGAGACCGGCAGACTTTGAGCGCTGGCTACATGCACCTGCTCTTTGGCTTCAACGTGAAAGATCGCATCCTCTTCCCACCGCAACTACACATCCTAGTCCAATTGGTAGATATCTGTGCTCACTGTCTGCAGTGTAAGATCCTGTGTAGTCCGCCACAACCAGGACCGAGGAAAGGAGGCATTCGAATGCGAACAGTTTGCGGCAACTATTGTGCTAATGATGCCCGACCCTGTATTCCCGCGGAAACCTTTTAATTTTCAAGCAGACAATTCTAAGGGTTCTCCACCTCATCACACCCACAGGTGGGTCAGCAAAATTGTGGGTTTCACACACAATAGGTTGGCTCCTGCGCAGGCCAATGAGTGCGACCACAACATGCACAAGCACACATTCTAAACACTCGGAGGGCGCGACATCAGAGCAGCATGCGTTAGGTCAATGGGCCGAGAGTGTGCACACAGGACCTCCTCATAAACAATTCCCTCAAGGGCTTCATTTCTGCAGCACTCGGTATCGGATGGCCCACATTTTATAAACTTCCTTCCTGGCACTGGTGCTGCACTGAGCGGAGAGATTGGTACACCACAAAAACTTGTGTTCTGCGGCTACCGTTGACCTACTGCCCCAAGTCCGCACCTTTCGAACTGGCGACAGTTCACGAAGGGCCAGTACCGGTACTAACTTCTACTGATGGACAATCTGGCTCTCCTACCTTAGCCCCTTTCCTTCAGGAATCGCGTGGTCCGCCCCCCCCCCCCTTCCTCCCCCCAAGGAACAACGCAGTCCGTGCATGAATTATGGAGGTGTTCCGTTGTCCTTTTCCTTTGTCGTGTTTTCTCCCTCTCTCTTTTTCTTGGCTCGGTTTCGGGTTACGGAGGGCAGAGCCGAGCGCCGAGCGGCGTGTAGAAGGCCCCATCGGGCGTATGGGATGGTGTGCATTGCGTGGGCCGTAGTTGAAGCTGTCTCAACAAATATATGGTCCCAACCGGTGTGTCAGCAACCAAACAGAATTGACGCAATAGACTTCCATTCTACTGGTAGAAGAGCTACAGCAGAACATCCTATTCATAGGAAATCAGGGCCAACATCGAACAGATTCTCACATTGAAGTTTCTAGCCGGGTTTCAATTTCAAATCACTATGTGTGGAATCTTTGCAGTGCTTGACTATGCAGGCTCCAAAGACCTGCGTCGCTTGACCCGTGAGCTGGGCTCCCGTGTCCGCCACCGTGGGCCTGATTGGTCTGGTGTGCGTATCTTCAGTGACACAAGCACGGGTCTGGCCCATGAGCGTCTGGCCGTTGTCGATCTCGACACTGGCGCCCAGCCAATCTCTGACGTCGAGAATGACGTACACCTGTGTGTCAACGGTGAGATCTACAACCATCTGACTCTTCGCGAGGAGTTTAAGGACTACAAGTTCAGCACTAAGTCCGACTGTGAGGTGATCATCCCATTGTACCTCAAGTACGGCACTGACTTTGTTAACAAGCTTGACGGTATGTTTAGCTTTGTGCTCTACGACCACAAGAAGCACTTCATGATGGCTGTGCGGGACCCAATCGGCATCACCACACTGTACTACGGTTTTGGCGAGGGCAGCAGCCGCTACTTTGCTTCCGAAGTCAAGTCCATCCACGACTCTTGCTGGAAGGTTGTGGCCTTCCCTCCCGGTCACCTGTGGACCAGCGGCATGGATGAACCTGAACGCTACTACAACCCCAAGTGGTGGGACCCCACTAGTGTGCCCACGAAGTCGGCTGATTTGGCTCTGATTCGGGAAACCTTCGAGAACTCGGTTAAGAAGCGTCTGATGTCCGATGTCCCTTACGGTGTGCTGTTGAGCGGTGGTCTGGACTCTTCTCTGGTGGCCTCCATCGCCAAGCGCTTTGTTGATAAGATGCGCGTGGAAGGATACAAGGATGGGCACGAAGTCGGCTCTGCAGCTTGGTGGCCCTCGCTGCACTCGTTCTCAATTGGCCTCCCAGGTTCTCCTGATTTGGCTGCTGCTGAGAAAGTAGCCAAACACATTGGAACCATTCATCACAGTTTTACCTTCACCGTGGAGGACGGTATCGACGCTCTGCACGACGTCATCACCGCCCTGGAGACTTACGACGTGACTACCATTCGGGCCAGCACTCCTATGTTCCTCATGAGCCGTAAGATCAAAGCCATGGGTGTCAAAATGGTGCTAAGTGGTGAAGGTGCCGATGAGATCCTCGGTGGCTATTTGTACTTCCATCGTGCCCCCGACGCCAAGTCATTCCATGAGGAGACTGTTATGCGGGTAAAGAACTTGCACGTCAGCGATTGTCTGCGTGCCAATAAGAGCACCATGGCCTGGGGATTGGAAGCCCGTGTGCCATTCCTGGACAAGGACTACCTGGACGTGGCCATGGACATCAATCCAGAGGAAAAGATGCATACTGACGGGCGGATTGAGAAGCACCTCATGCGTGCCGCTTTTGACGATAAGGAGAACCCGTATCTGCCTGCGGAGGTCCTCTGGCGCCAAAAGGAGCAGTTCTCTGACGGTGTCGGCTACAGTTGGATCGACGGCTTGAAGGAGTTTGCGGACAAGCGCGTCTCCGACCACATGTTCTCAGACCGTGCTAACCGATTCCCTAAGGATACCCCACGCACCAAGGAGGCATACCTCTACCGCATGTACTTTGAGGAGATCTTCCCGAGCCAGGCTGTCGCGTCCACTGTGATCAACTGGGTACCCAAGGAGGAATGGGGATGCGACGCCGATCCTTCCGGACGCGCCCAGGCTGTGCACTCTTCTGCCTACGATCACGTCAAGTCCAACGGCACCGCTGCGGCTTAACATTGAGCATATTTTTTGAAACCGGGAAAGAGAGCAGGTAGTACCACCGTCACTCTTACTGCTTAGGAGCACTACCTTACCTACCTATTACTCTTGTACCATGCATCACTCCTGTACCAAATGGTTTTCACGTACAATTCAAACATGTTTTATATCCCATATACATTTCATATAGGTTGAGAAATAGTATGAATTCCAAGCCGTTCGTTGTGATGTCGCGGAGGTTGCAAGCAACCGAGCGGTACATGAGCTCACAAAGACACCAGTCTTTCACATCATCAACGAACCAAAGTCTATAGAGATATACTATACTTATGTAACTTTAGTGCTTTTTGTTTGTGATTCACTCTTCTTAAGACACATTTGAGAGCAAATTCAGAGCAAATTCATGATTAATTTTCATTTACAGAGGAATGTTGCCGTGCTTGCGCCACGGGTTGTCGAGCTTCTTGTCCTTCAGAACCTCCAAATCGTCAGCAATGCGGGCACGGGTCACTTCAGGGCTGATGATATCGTCAATGTAGCCGCGGCGAGCAGCGGGGAAGGGGTTGGCAAAGACGCCCTCGTACTCCTTCTCGAACTCGGCCATCTTTTCAGGGCCCTGGCCACGGTAAATAATCTGCACAGCACCTTTTGCTCCCATGACGGCAATCTCGGAGGTAGGCCATGCGTAGTTCTTGTCACCACGCAAATGCTTAGAGGCCATTACATCGTAGGCACCGCCGTAGGCCTTGCGGGTAATCACGGTGATCTTGGGCACAGTGGCTTCGGCGTAGGCATACAGGAGCTTGGCACCCTGGCGAATGATACCACCGTACTCCTGGTTAGTACCGGGCAGGAAACCGGGCACATCGACAAAGGTCACAATGGGAATGTTGAAGGCATCACAGAAGCGTACAAAGCGACCACCCTTGACACTGGAGTTGATGTCCAGGACACCGGAGGCTTCCTTGGGCTGGTTGCCTACTACACCGACTGTGCGACCGTTGATACGTCCGAAACCGATAACAATGTTCTTTGCCCATCCGTCCATAAGCTCAAAAAAGTCCTCCTCATCAACGACCTTCCTGATAATGTCCTTCATATCGTAGGCCTTGTTGGATTCCAAGGGGACCAGGCCATTCAGGGAGGGGATCAGGCGGTTCGGGGGATCGGAGGTCTCCTTGAGTGGGGGTTGGTCCTTGTTGCTCAGGGGCAGGAAGTCGTAAAGGCGGCGCATTGCCATGAGGGTGTCGACGTCGTTCTCGAAGGCACCGTGGGATACACCAGACTTGGTGTTGTGGGTCTTGGCACCACCAAGCTCTTCCTGGGTCACATCTTCGTAAGTGACCTGCTTGACGACATCAGGACCAGTTACAAACATATAAGAAGTCTGCTTGACCATGAAGATGAAGTCAGTGATGGCGGGGGAGTATACTGCACCACCGGCACAGGGGCCCATGACGACAGAGATCTGGGGAATGACACCACTGGCCAGGGTATTGCGCAGGAAAATATCGGCGTAGCCACCAAGAGAGTCCACACCTTCCTGAATGCGGGCACCACCAGAGTCATTGAGACCGATCAAAGGAGCACCGACCTTCATGGCCTCGTCCATAACCTTGCAAATCTTGCGTGCATGGGCAGCGCTCAGACTGCCACCGAAAACGGTGAAGTCCTGGCTGAAGACATAGACCAGCCGTCCATTGATGCGACCGCGACCAGTGATCACACTGTCTCCCACGTAGCGTTCCTTTTCCATACCAAAGTCGTAGCACAGATGCTCAGTAAACATATCGTTCTCAACGAATGATCCCTCATCGAGCAGAATGGCCAGACGCTCGCGAGCAGTGAGTTTTCCCTTCCTGTGCTGAGCAGCAATGCGCTTCTCTCCACCTCCCAGCTGAGCTGCTTCGCGCTTCTCCTCCAGGGCCTGTTCCGTGGCGGTGAGGGCCTTGTAGCTGCGGCGGGCCTGCATCAGTGCGCTGTTGCCGGCGGCCGGAGCCATCCAGGGCATCACGGCGGTGTTCAAGGTGCTGCGACGCAACAACCCCGAGGTTGCGTTGCGGAAGAGACCGAGGGACACCATTGTGTGTTAAGTCCTTCCTGGTCCCGAAATGACTAGAAAGAAAAAACCTAATGGGATCACGTTATTCCCGTTGATACTAGTCCGCTACAATGCGATACTGTGATGTCTTCCGTACAACACCATATACCTTCAGATGATGACTGAATAGTCATGAGCAGTAGTGCATCGTGCCCCCAAGCACTAGTACAAACTGATAGCTATATGGATCCGGATTCCACTTTGAGAGAGCACACACAAATTCACAGCGGTGCCCAGTGAGGATCAAATCCGTTGCCCAGCTCACAGTCCCCAAACCAGCTCCCAGCTTGCCCCCCCCCCATTTGCTGGGAAACCCCTCTGCAATGCGAGGCTCACAATATCCCGTACACACATAGTAGTGTTGATCCACACGGTCAGGGGCAGTCGCTTCCAAAACTCTTGTGAGCCCGTTTGGCCCCAGAGCTCCCAGTTGCTGCAACTGTGTCCTAGCTGCCATTGTAACGTGGGGTGTGTGTTGTGCCTTTGTTGTTGTTGTTCGACGACAACGGGGAGAACGATGTGTGTGTGTGTGTGTGTGTGTTTGCGGGTGTGGGATAAAACTTCCTGCTTTGAAATGTTTGTGGCCACTCACCCTGAACTGTGCTGTAAAATCTCGGCCCCCGCGCTCCTTCTTCGCCACCGTTCTGGGCTCCCAAGGGCGGAGACGGCCCAAGTGCACGCATCGTACGAAAGAAACCCAAACAAAAAAGTCCCAATGTCGCCGACTGGGAGTGGGACTTGCGAGCATGCAAAATCGGATTAAGATTATTGTCGGGAGTGGTCACCTGCTGGACCACTGCTGCTCACCATAACCGTCGACATCATCATCACCTGTAGTCATTCAGCACCACACTGCCAGCCACATTTGTGTACTGACAGAGTTGCACGTTCGAGTCAGGACTGGGGACATGGGTGAGTGGTCCCCTTTTACATTTCTATCGGCATCTTGCAGCATTGTGCAGAAGCTCATTGTTGGTGCTAGGAAGATGGCCGGTGCTGCTGTGGAAGCGGTATCACGTTGTAGAAGTGGGACGGACAGGTGCTTCCTGCTGGTTCTCTGACCGGTGGTGGAAAGTAGCAACTCGAGATGTGAATTGCTCGGCACGCACTGTTAGACGAGTGAGCCGTGAATACATGCAGCATGTGGCTCCAGTGACGCACGGGCCACGCGTAACCGTTTCATTTGCCCCCTGTGTGAAGAGGCTGGATGCGGCCGGACTATTTCTCTTTGGGTTGTCCTCATGGACGTAAATCCTTGCTTTGGGTGCCATGGTGTGCCAACCTCGGCTCAAGTTGCCGACTGTGTCATCGGCTGTGGTCCGTGTTGCTAAATTTGGATCCCACCCACGTTCTCCCGAAGAGAGACGACAAAATACCAAACCTTCCCTCCCAGGCCCCTCCGTCGCGCCATCGGTAGTGGATGAACCAGCAAACTTTCGATGGACGGAAGCTCGGTCGATTCGTCATTGACTTTTTCCTTGGCCGGTTTCATTAAAAATGTTTTGTTTTGTTTGGCTCTGGGAAATGCAGTGCTGCCATCGACGAACATATTTTCAATACTTAATGTACTTAAAAATACTTGGACCCTTGTACATTTCCCACGCAATGGTGCGGGTGCGAACGAAGAATAAGAACGAGAACCGGGTGTCAACCAAGAAGCGCAATTCAAACAAAACGTGGGCGGCCTGGCCTCTCTCCCATCTCCGCCGCATCGCTTGACAAAACACATAAACTCAGAGAGAGATTAGGTTCACCGTTCCGTGGGGGTGGCAAGTAGCCATTGCGACCTGTTCCACGTGAGCGAGGGACAGACCAGGACTGGCTTTTTACTTTGTTGGTTTCTTTTTAGTTGGCTTTCCGAACCCGCAAACGAGAGACTACTGAGTCCAACCGAACCAAACAACAAAAAAGACAATATAAAAGAAAGGGGGAACAGAGAGGAAATGGGAAGCCTCCAGTTTCCAATGCCCCTCCCCCCTCCAAGTGCGGCGGCGGTCCCAAGCATGTTGCTCAGGTGTCCACCGCTGATGGTGTTCTGTGGCAAATTACTTATGAATGCTCGGACGACCATCTATGGTCCGCTTACGGCCTTCTGTGGGATCGAACTGGTAGTTCATCACCTACCATCATTGCCGACATATCAAACACTGCATCCGATCGGATGTCTATCGATAGCACTGGGCCGCAGGAGGCACTAAATGTAATTGCCAGTCGTCTTTGACACACATTGCCACACATTGCCATGGTCGGCGGCCATGGTGGGAGAAATGAGACAGACCGCTCTTCACAGATACCGCCACCATTTTTCGCAAACAGCAGCAAACAGACGAGGGCAGCTGTAGCCACCGCCACCATGCCACTAGTGTGGAGCTGGTTTGTTTCACACAGTCATGTGGTTCGATGTTCCTTGCTGTCCCTTGGTCTTGCTTCGGTTGTCGTCGTCAACCAGAATTCAATCAGTGCTAACCATACAAGGACATTCAGTGAACGGATATCACTACACAGCAAACCTCTTTAATCTTTTTGTTTTGCAGCTCCATGTTAAAACAAAGGGGCATCAGTCGGCACCAGCAAACCTCGGAGGGTAGTGGCCGAGCGCAGGACAGGAAACTCCGTTCTGATTTGTGTGTGCAGCCAAGCACGCTAAACCGTCGGGTAACCCAATCAAGCACGGGGACGGTCGCTCCATCCCAAAAGGAATCCAGTGCCGTTCTTCGCCGTTGCTGCCTGTTTGCTGTGCGTGTTGCGTGGGTCTGTAATTCATCAGTAGTGTTTGCTTTCGTCGACCGGGCTCGTGTTGTTCCTTTCTCTGTCAATCCCTTCCCCATTCGCTCTGTTGCACTCTCACCAAAACAAACAAAACGTAAGAGACCAAAGAAAATGGGAGGGCGAAGAAACGGGAAAATCTGTGCCCCCCCCTCCCAAAGGACTAAGTCGTGCGTGCCAGGTGCTCGGTCCACGTTGCCTTCGGCCCAATGGAACTGATGCGGTGGCAGACACAATTGTCCGTGAGAAGAACGCACGAGAATGCTAGAGAGCCCCCGAGATCCACTAGCATGATGTCTAAGTGGGCCCGTGCATTTAAAGTTGCACACAATGCGATGCTGGTGTGGCGAACTATACACCTAGTGGCCATGCTTTGTTCCGTTCGCTTAGAAAACCCCAACCAATACACATCATCACCATCACTATCAATGAATTTGTTGTTCCCAACCCAGGTGTTAGTTGTGTACACACTGCTGTTTGGTTTGCGCTTGTGCTGTCGCTGGAGCAAGAATACTTTGCTTTTCTTTGACGTGAAGGGGTTCTGGTTTTTCGTGTGGAGAGAATCCGATACACAACCGTGAGGGCACAGGGCCGTGCTGCTCGTCTGTTCAAGGTCAGCGTATCTTCCCCCGGGAAATTTGGAAAGGCAGCAGGAACGGGATTTGCAACTAGGCGACAGTCGGGTAGCTACTGAGCTATCCGGCCATTTTGAATGCGGTCCGGACTTACGCAGAGGCTGTGTGTGCTATTTCAACAGGCCAAGTGATGAATCACATGATGAGTGGTCTCAGGTGGCTTTAGGTTACTCATTCTCAGCAACGGTTCATAGCTTGCAGATTCTGATCAAGGGTTGCAAGGATGCTGTTCCTGACTGTGGCCCGGAAAACGGCCACCTCAATGGTTGGCCCCGTGGGTATGATGAATGTTGCAAGGCCCGCTGTCTTGGGTATGATGGCAAAGCGTGGTCTGTCTACGAATGTCGAGGGTAAAGAAA
Source organism: Corallochytrium limacisporum (assembly GCA_002811645.1). Taxonomy (NCBI): domain Eukaryota; genus Corallochytrium; species Corallochytrium limacisporum. The sequence continues at coordinate 142,931 of PDIP01000033.1, forward strand.
AGTATTTCGATAAGATTCTGATCGCCAACCGTGGTGAGATTGCTTGCCGTGTTATGGACTCCTGCAAGAAGCTCGGAATTAAGACCGTTGCAGTCTTCTCCGAAGCTGACCGGTACTCAAAGCATGTCGCCATGGCTGACGAGGCTGTTTGTGTCGGTCCCGCGCCCTCAAGCGAGTCCTACCTGATTATGGACAACATTCTGGCTGCCGTCAAGCAGACTGGTGCCCAGGCTGTCCACCCCGGCTATGGATTCCTCAGTGAGAACACCAACTTTGCCAAGCTTCTGGAAGACAACGGTGTGGCCTTCATCGGACCGGGCTCCGAAGCCATCCGTGCCATGGGTGACAAGATTGAGTCCAAGCACATTGCAAAGTCTGCCGGTGTCAATGTGATTCCCGGTTACGAAGGAGAGGTCCACGACATCGAAGAGGCCTTGGAGAAGATTGAAGAGATTGGTTACCCCGTGATGATCAAGGCCAGTGCCGGTGGTGGTGGCAAAGGTATGCGTGTGGCCTGGAACGCTGAGGAGGCTCGTGAGGGTTTCAAGCTGTCAAAGGCCGAGGCCAAGTCCTCCTTTGGTGACGACCGTCTGCTTATTGAACGTTTTATCGATGATCCCCGTCACGTTGAGATTCAGGTCCTTGCTGATGCCGAAGGCAATGCCATCTACGTCAACGAGCGTGAGTGCTCCATTCAGCGCCGCAACCAGAAGGTTATTGAAGAGGCTCCCTGCCCCATCATGGATGAGGAGACTCGCCGCAAGATGGGTGAGCAGGCCTGCGCCCTGGCCAAGCATGTCGGTTACAAGAGTGCCGGTACAGTCGAATTTCTGATGGATCCCCGCAAGAACTTCTATTTCCTGGAGATGAACACTCGTCTGCAGGTCGAGCACCCCATTTCCGAACTGATCTCTGGCGTCGATCTGGTCGAGCAGATGATCCGTGTTGCTGCTGGACACCCTCTGAGCTACACCCAGGCCGACATTGGCATCAAGGGCCACGCCATTGAGTGCCGTGTCTACGCTGAAGACCACAAGAAGTACCTGCCCTCCATCGGTCGCCTGCACACCTACCAAGAGCCCCACGCCGAGGCCGGTCGCGTGCGCACCGACTCTGGTATTGTCGAAGGTAGTGAGATCTCCATGTACTACGATCCCATGATCTGCAAGCTCTGCACCCACGGTGAGACTCGTGAGGAGGCCCTCGAGCTCATGCAGAACGCTCTGGACACCTATGTGATCAAGGGTGTGCACCACAACGCACCTCTGCTGCGTGAGGTCATTACCCACCCCCGCTTTGTGGATGCCAAGACTATCAGCACCAAGTTCCTTGCCGAGGAATACCCAGAGGGCTTCGACGGGCATGCTCTAACCAAGGATGAGGCCCATCATCTGGCCATGATTGCTGCTTCCATGTCCATGGCTGACCATCCCCGCTACGCTGAGGGCACTCGTCTGTCTACTGGTCTCAACCTGGATGAGCCCCGCCCCTTGTATGTGAAGATTGAGCCTGTCTACTACCATGCCGAGCGTAAGGACTGGGAGACCATCCGCGTAGACATCGCCTACCAGGAGGACTCTGAGACCGCCGTTATGGTATGCGATGACCGTGCCTTCCAGGCCTACAATGACTGGTCCAGTGGCGAGTCCATTGTCGAGTCTTGGATTGCTGAGACTACCGAAGAGGTGCAGTCCATGAACGAGGACGGCTCCATGAGTGAGCCCTCTGTCGAGCCGAAGAGCTTCCGTCTGATCCACGAGGATCGACTGGCCACTGGCTACCGTCTCCGTTTCCTCGGAACTGAGTACAATGTTCATGTCCTGACTGAGGCTGCCAACAAGGCTATGGATATCGTGCCTGAGAAGGAGGTCATTGACACCGCCAAGTTCATGCTGACCCCCATGCCAGGTACCATTGTGTCTCTGGCCGTTCAGGAAGGTGAAGAAGTTTCCGAGGGACAGGAAATTGCCGTGGTTGAGGCCATGAAGATGCAGAACAGTCTGCGGGCCCAACGCTCCGGTGTCGTCAAGAAGATCCACTCTGAAGTCGGTGCCTCTCTTGCCGCCGAGGACATCATTGTCGAGTTCGAGGATGAGCCCAAGGCCTAAAGTATGGATTCACCTACCTTTCCCATTTTATAAATTTTCTTCATAGGCAGAGCTTAGTCCTTCTGTCTTGTATAAAGCAAGCAAACAACACCCATGCGTGAAAAGCCAAAATAGAAAAAAGTAAAGCTATCATCAACTTGACAACTCATTGCGAGGTCGCAAGCTAGGTCTTCAAGCCTCGGACCCCCTTTCCCGTCTGTGGAAATCAATTCATTGAAACTGGTTAGGGTTCCGTTGGTTTAGGGGCCTGATTTATTGTGGGGTAGAACCCCTCCTCCCCCTCCCCTTCGCCTCCCGTTTGACCCGCGTGGATTCCTCGCGGTCATTCTGTTACCCAGAAGCCATTGAATAGTATGTCCTCAGTCTCTCATGACTGGGCGCAACGTCCCATCGGTAGGCGCATATGTGAGAGCCATCGTCTGCCGTGAACTACGTTCCTTGGATTGTGATCACATTCATAAGCGGCCGATCCATCGCAATGTAGGGGTTTATTCATGTATTTATGGACGACTACTGAAGCATGATATATTGACCCGATGGCAGCCGTTCTACAACACGAATGCATGCTGGCAGACTTCGTGCATGTACACAAATCGGAATGGTCAAGAAAAGTGCAACCATGATCTCATCGACCAAGGCCAAGGCCAAGGGCAAGGCTTCTGCAACAAAGGCAGTGACAAAGAAGACATCTGTAAGTAAGACTGCCAATGGAAAGTCGCTGGCCAAGAAAGCATCTTCCACAAAGGCTGACGCAAATATAAAGAAGGTCGACGTCAAGTCTAGTAGTAACAAAACTGATGCTATGCAGCGTAAGAAGGATGCCAAGGCCGCAGCAAAGGCCAAGAAAAAGGAGGAAAAGCGCAAGATGTATGATATGGACCCGTTGGATGGTGAACTGAGTCAGGAAGCATCGCTCTTGGACAAGAAGCAAGTGGCTAAGGCCATCGCTGCTTTGCAGAAGCATGCTGGCAGCGGCACTGGAAAAGAGGCTCTGCTGGACAGCGATGCCTTTATCAACCTGACCTTCGCTGTCAAGAAGATCCCCCAGGAGAGCAAGGGCCTGCTGCCTGTTGATATTCCCAACACCCTGTACACACCGGATGACTCCAATATTCTGTTTGTGAGCAAGGACCCGCAGCGCATCTACAAGGATCTCATGACCAGCCAGGAGATCCAGGGAATTGACCGTGTGATTGGCGTGAGCAAGCTGAAAGCCAAATTCCAGCCGTATGAAGCTAAGCGGCAGTTGGCTGCGATGTACGATCTTGTCCTCTGCGATGATCGAGTGCTACCAACTCTTCCTCGTATCCTCGGACGTGACGTCTACACGAAAAAGAAGGGACCTGTCCCTATTCAAATGGCCAAAGGAGATCCGAAGAGGAATATTGAGAAGGCTATGACACGGACGTACCTAAGCATTGGAAAGGGAGCCACCAGTGCTGTGCGTATCGCAAGGCTCAATTTCAGCAAGGCGGATGCGGTCGAGAACGTAATGGAAGGTTTTGAAAGCGTGCTGAAACATGTTCCCAAAGGAATGAAGAACATTCGCAGTGTGCACTTGAAGACAGACACATCAGTGGCAGTTCCTCTGTATGAGTACTAAAAACCCAGTGATCGCAAATAGACAGTAAAGAAAATAGTTCCAAGAGTGGTCTTAGTTGGGATACGCAAGCGAGTTTTCGATTTTATGTTATGTGAGTTGGTTTGATAATTGTGGAATGAGAGCACGAGAATGAGAATACGAGTACCACAGAGATATGTACGAGGACTATACCCAGCTTGCATGAAAGAGAACCTTGATGCGCTGGACCTGATCAACCTCGCCGCAGGGGGATCTGGCACGCGAATACACAAACAACCAGATATCCCCCTGCCTTACAGGCACGAACACTTTTAAGACAGAGTGTGCGGCAGTGTATTGTATACGTTAATCTCGCCACTCAAAGTACCTGAAGCGTCCAAGCTTTGACCCCTTGCCACAGAGACCGGCGGGTCTCTCGCGTTCTGGGGCCAGATCGGAAAGGCCCCGCCTCTTGGGTGTCACCTGCCTCCCGTCGTACTGCCTTAAGCACTATCCAGTCTTTCGCTCCCTCCACCGGTCTTTCCGCTGTTCGGGCTCGCGGGGCTTTTTCTTAGCTTGGAATTCCCGTGTCTCCCACCGACATTGTTTTGGCTTTCGGGACAAAAACCTCGGGGAATTCGACTGCATGGAGAAAATAGGCCCCGTTCAAAACCTGTTTGCAAACACTTTCTTCCTCTGCGTGCGGTCCCCCAACCTCTGATTTATTTTTTCCCCTTTGTTTGCAAGCTGTCCGTGGCCTTTATATGGCATTTGTTTGGACGAACGTTATCGCGTAGGGTGCGATCGAGCACGATTGGGGGAGTCGAACACATGCCGTGCCGATGTTGTTGTGTTTACCGTGAACAGGTATTTGATCCTGGCCTTGAAATAAAAGGGAACCTTCTTAGCATTTGTGGCAGTTGATGTATCGATCTTGCGCAAACCTATTCCGGCAATCATGCGCATCCAGGTGTATCAGTGGCTGCTTGCCCTGTTGTTGGCAGGGTCTGTGGCAGGTCACGTACAGGTCTCACCGACTCGGTATCTGTACAAGAACTCTTTCCGTACACCTCATATTGTGGACAAGGCTACGCAGAAGAATCCTCATTGGAGCTTCCTAGGAGATGTTCGGGTTACGCCGTTCATTCTCTTCTTGGTGCAGTCCAAGCCAATGAGCTCGGGCCTGGCTCAGTCTATGAATCCTTTCCGTTACGAATACTTTCAAATTGATGTGCAGTTCAGGGTGAGGGGTAAGTCTTCAGATGGTGCCGGTGGTATTGCAATCTGGCTCACTGACGAACCGCAGGGTTTGGGAAATCTGTTTGGAGGACGGGAAGAGTACTCCGGCATGGGTGTCTTCATCGACACGTTTAACGATGAGGACCGCGCAGATACGCCTCGCATTGCTACGGTACTGAACGAGGAGTCCCGTGAGTTGGATCCTAATAGCGATCTGGCAGACGTGTGGAATGGGTTCTGCGGCAAAGTGCCCATTCGCAACACTCAGGAGAAAGCCACCGTTCGCATTTCTTACACACCCGACAAAGAATTTGTTGTGCAATACACGGACAGCGCCCGCAAAGACGACTTTCATTTGTGCCACAAGCTCCGTGACGTTGACTTCAAGCCCGAAAATAAGTTCTTCGCCATCAGTGCGCAAAACAAGCAATATGTAGACAGCACGGAGGTCTTCAGCTTCATGGTAACTGCGTTGAAGACGGAAGATGATATCGAGGCCGAGCAGATGAATCAGGACAGCGTTGTTCATGATCACGACGGCGGGGAGGCCGAGATTTTGAATGAATACGAGGCCAGTTCGGAACAAATGAAGAAGGACTTTGGTGGCAAGAGCGCCACAGCAGCCTCCGGTGATGGCCAGAGCCTGGAGATGCGCGAGGTAGAAGCGAAATTACAGGTCGTGGAGGACTTCGTCAGTGAAGAACTAGACGACCATGAAGTCCGTCTGAAGGCTATAGAGGGACTTATGGACACCATTGTTATGCACGGCAAAGGAGGTGGCGGTCACGATGATGATAACGGCGGATCAGGGACTCGCAGCGTGGACACTGCTAACTTGGTCAAGCATGACAGCTTTAGAGAGTTGCAGAAGCAAGTGAACCGAATGGAAACGAAGATTCAAAACCAGGGCACGCGTGCCGGTGGAAGCGCCCCTCCAGATGACAGCGAGCTGAAAGAATTGCGTGATGAAATAGCGTCGCTGAACAAAGAGGTTACCTCTTTGAAGCGCTCAGTGAATGATCAGAAGAAGCAGCTAAGTGGTGTACAGATGGCCAACGACCGCTTGCATAACAGATTGGCTGGAAATGCCTCAACTGAATCTGATTCTTCACTTCTGTACCTTGTCCTTTTCGGCCTTCTGATCCTGGCCGTCGGCTTTGCCATCTATGTGATCCGCGAACGCCAGCGTCGCAAGGAGCACTTGTTGTAACTAGTCTGCAAAGAGAATGAAAACAGAATTAGCTTCATTAAAGGACAACTTGACAATGATGAATAGCCCAAGTACCGCAACGCGTTGATGTCGGCTGGCCCACATCGGAGGGACCTCATTTCCACTACTGTACGTCTCCGTACCGTGCCCACCCGCCCCCTCCCGCACTATTTTCTCCAGGGTTCTCCGGCAACAATGGCCAGGCCCCAGTTGGTCCGCAGTAATCCGCGTCGTCGTTAGTGTGATAGGCTGCACACAGTGAAGTTTACCGCCGCATTGCAAATTTCAGGAACAAGTTATGAATATACACATTATCGCTAGATCGTATACTGGTATTTGTTTTTTGCTTCAAAGGTTATTCGCAATCGTTGTCTGGTAGCACAAGTTTAACTTCCGCGGGTTCGTCGACAAGAAACCGACGAAAACAGTGGAATTGTCACATTTCTCAGGATTTTGTGGGAATTATGAGCGCATTAAGGGTTATGCAAGCAAACTCATTAATGGTACTATGGTTAACATGAAACGGTGGAACACGCATAGAAAATAATAACAATGACAGAACGATTGCTGAGTCTCCAAACAGTACTGGAGACCTCAGCGCGCGATCGTGACGCCATCGCATTTCGGCGAGCCCTAAAAGAACTGGATCTGATGGCTATCGATTTCTCAGAGCTGATAGATACGGGCATAGGAATAACACTGCGCAGGACAAGGAAGATATGCTCTGATCCTGAGAAGCCCATGGCCAACTTGCTCTATAGTAAGTGGAGGGCGATAGTGGTTGGGGAACGTAGAGCTCTTGCCAATGACCCTGTTCTGAAGCATGAGGAGAAAGGAAAACAGCCCATCAGACAGACGTCTCCAGAGTCGATGTCGGCGGCGAGTCCACAAAGCATTATGTCACTGCCGGCTATGTCACCAGTTAATGAGCCCATAGTTCTTGATGATGATTCTTATGTCAATGAAAGACAGGTTGCTGACAATGATGTAATTATCCTCGAAAATGATAGTCAGGGTGTGCAGACAGGGTCACAACAGCAGGTAACAAAGTCAAGAGCATCTAATGGAAGCATAACAATTGTGCTGGATGAAGGAATTGAGGACCACGACATTTTCGTCGAAGATGCCGGACTAGGACGCAGTGAACTGTTGCAACAGTCGCAAAACAAAACAGAACGGCCAGCAGAGGCCGCAGAGGTCCCGTCAACGAGTGCAACTGATGATACTGCGAAGGCAGGACCCTCTATGAACCCTGGACGTAGCAGACCGCTTCACAATACTGCGGCAGGACGAGCCACCACCGCATCTTCCTCAAGACCAGGTCGGCTTGCTGCTGGAGATGCTTCAGCCGGTTCCATTTCTAATGCCACTGTCGCCTCTCATCCAGTGGAGGAAAAGAAAGACCACATGCGGCGTAAGAACACCATTATGCCCACGGGTATGGGCAAGGTGCATTGGCAGAAGGTACCCACCCTTCGTGAAGTGTGCCTGGATTGTATCGGACGCAATCTCACACGCATGACAGAATTGGAAGCTCTTCCAACGGATTGGCTGCTTGACCTTCTGCGGCCCCTGGATAGTGACAAGCTTGCAAAAGTTGAAGCTAGAAATCCAGAGATTATCCCAAGCATTGATCCGCTGTGGCAGAAACACGTACGAGCCCGGTACGGCACACTATACGTCCGAAAAATGGACGAGACATGGCGAGACGTGTGGTTGCGAGTTCGGGCCATGCGCGAGCGCGGTCGCCAACGGACGGTGGAGAAGCTACAACGTGCACAGCGAGAGAGTGGCAAAGACAAGGTCCAAGTTAGCACGCAGCCGTTGTACTTTAAGCGGTCGTCGACCTCAGGTCCCAGCCCAAGTTCGAACTACTATCCGGACCCGAAGAGGAGGCGCAGCACGACGCAGCCATTGCTCGGACACCGTCGCATAGACAAAGCACTGCAGAGCCTGACGCGGAAGGGTAAACGATGAAGGCTCGGCAGTTCTTGGAAACATGTATATAAAGGAATTTATTTGCGTACAGTATTTGTGCTTCAACTGATTTGATGTTAGGCTTAAGTCACTGCGACGTCCGGTACTGCGACAGCATGTCGACAACAACGGACACATCCTCTGCCTTGACTTTGTCGTCATGGTCGCCCCACCACATCTCAGAGCCCATTACTTGTGCCGGTGGCTTGTCAAGGACTGTCTGCATAGCCAGCTGCAAACATCCGATGGCAATGGTCATAGGCGTGAAGCGCAGGCACATGGGCTGATAAATACTATCGTTCACGAGCTCCCATGCTTTCTGCGCAACCTTCTGTCGATTCTCTTTGCTCACACCGTCATCTGTCGGTAATGTCTTTGCCAGAGAAAGAACCATCGAATATGGCTGTTCGACGTGGAGGTCAAAATTTATTGCTTTCAGCAGGACCCTTTCGTAGCGCAGGAGGTCATCCTTCATTTGCTTTGCCTCAAAACTCTGGAGTACAATCTGTCTCCCTTCGAGCTTGGACCGCAGCTCAGACACGACGGTCACAATCCGATCTGACTTACGCTGAAATTCCTCAATTTTTCCTGCCAAAAGCACACATGCTCCTGCCACCATCAAATGGTCCACGTCCCGTACACTGATGTAAGTGTACAGTCTGTGCATCAGATACACCGCTGTGTAAATCACTGGGACAGGGATTTGCAGAGCTCGCCCGACAGTAGCAATATGCCTCGCATCTTCCTGTCGCACTGCTAATTCTTTGGCACTATTGACTCCAACTTTCCGTGACGGAGTTTGCGCTACTTGTTCTTCAGAAAGATATATCATTATTGAAAGAGACTACTATCAGTCTGTAGTCAATACGACATTCTCACATCCTCTAAACCCGCTTAAAATTCGCTTTGGATCACTCGTCGCCAAATACGTCTCTACAGAATTATAGAACCTTTATACAATAGAATCTCTGTACTGCCAGCGAGACAGGAATGCCGCTCTCTGAAGTAGCCATTCTCGTTGCTAGTCCGCCACACTGCGAGATGCCACCGCTTTTTACCGCGCGGGGTGGGAGGGGGCGGGAGGGACCGAAGGTGGGTGCTGGGCGAACACTTATGCGATGGCTGCGGCGGACACATACCAAACCACGGTTCTGTACACCATCGGCAGATGTTAGCGCTCTGCTAGAAGCATCATGGACCAAGCCAACGTAATGAAAGCTAGATTCCACACTGAAAGCTAGTACATGTATTATTATGATGAACACTATGGGAGTTTGGGATCGACATTCTCGTCTACGGTACAACGTCTGAAGGCTCAACTACTAAAAACACAACAGACTGGTCTTACTTTTTATCACTTGACCCTGCCATCAAGCCGGACAGATCCGGTAATGGAGGTGCCTTAATGCCATCCATGCCGGTACCGCCCTCCCGGTCAATGATGGTCTCGCAGGTTGTGTATACGAGGTTGTTCCACTTGTGCTTCAGGAACGAATACTTACTCGACAAGTGGTCCACCAGATTCACTGTCTTCATTTGTGGCAAAGGTACTGCATGCTTGTTTCTTGTGTCCTTTGCACCAACTTGTCCCAAGTTCTGTTCTGTGTAGACATAGTACCCTAGGGCACACACGACGCCCAACCTAAGCGGCAACGAGAAGAATGGCCGGCGTGCTGCCTTGGTGGCTGTGGTGGCCTTGGCCACTGTCGTACCCGTCTTTGCCCGAATCCGCTCACGGGACATTTCCTGTTGCTTCTTAACGTCCGCAGCTTTGGCTGCCGCGCTATCAATAGCTGCTTGTTCCGCAGCCATCTGTGCATGTGTCTCGTTGGCAACGCTCCAGGCCTGTGCCTCCTTAGTTCCTGCCTTCAGCATTTCAAGGGGTGCCCGGAAGGTAGGTCCCGGGTTTGCACGCAATACCGCTCCCGAGGGAGATGTGTAGACGCGAAGCGTCGGCATGATCAATGGCTGATTAGACGACATCTTTATTCCCACTCCTATTCGATCAATGGCTCCATCGAAGGTTACTGCCTCCTGCATATGCCTTTTGCACACGTCCAACCCATTGACATGTCCTAATAGACCTAAAGTCTTCTTATAGGCACCACACGACTCATCTGGTCTCTTGTGCCAAGGTCCTTGCTAACTGAAAGGAATCATCTGTGGGCCTGAAGCAACGTCCGCAGATGCCCAGCACTCGGCTGAAAAAGCCACTGATCCACCGGCTATAACTGTTTATTGTTTGCCTCAGTACATTCACTACAGTGCAGTTCCCTTCAATTGCCCCC
>PDIP01000033.1:153536-178151 GCA_002811645.1 Corallochytrium limacisporum
CCCCTGTGAGTACACACCGTGTTTGGTGATGGGGGGGGCCCCAGTTTTCGTGAAGGGCCAAGGGTCCCGGTAAATTTACACTAAATATTATTTAGGTCTTTCAGTTTATGTGGCCCAATTTTCTGACCAATCAGTGGTCGGAATTCCTAGACAACGGCCAGAGGGGGGCACGGAGACGGGGGAAGGGGGGAGTAGGGAGCAAACGGGTCACTACAGCGAAATCGGCAAACCGAAGCGCTTTCTGTCAGTTTGTCAGGTACGTCAGAAATGAAGGTGTTCGAAGATCCAGATAGTATGTATCATAATTAAAACACGTGTATAATAACTTGGCAGGACCGAGTCACTGAAATGTGAACAGGGTACAGAGGATTACGAAATTTGCATACTTGAGTGAATAGAACAGAGCAGCAATCATGGGTTCGGGTGCAAGTAAGATAGTCGAAACATGTGCAAACAAGCGTCAAGCTCAGCTGGATTTGAGCCGGCGGGATATGAAGACCAAGGTCATGCTAAAGATTCCGGTGCCGATAATGTCATTGAATCACGTTGTGGTCTTGAATCTCTCACACAATGACTTGAAGGAACTGCCTCCTTCAATCGCTGATCTATCCTCATTAGTGCAGCTTAATGTCGCTTTCAACCGTCTCACTTCCCTTCCTAAAGAACTGCAGGAACTCAAAAAGTTGACTGTCATCATGGCTAGCAACAATCAAATTACAGACCTGCCAAAGGGTATCGGCTCCATTCCCAAACTGGAGATCCTGGACCTAGGTGTGAACAAGATCTCCGTTGTTCAGCCTAACATTGGGTATTTGAACACATTGAGGGCTCTTTATTTGTCGGATAATCAAATTGTCAAAATCCCTGACGAACTCGGGAACTTGTCAAAGCTGGAGACCCTGTCGCTGAGAGATAATCGTGTAGACGGTCTGCCGGCAACCATCGGCAAACTGAAGCATCTCAAGGAGATCATCTTGCAGGGCAACATGATCCGCATGCTTCCTCCTGAGCTCGGCCAAATCAACTGCAAGAAGGACGACTTCTATTTTCGGATTGCTCACAATCCTCTGGAGGACATTATCTCCGAGAAGCTGCGCATCACCATCCTTACGCTCTTTGAGTTTCTAAGCTCCGAGGAATATCGTGAGTACTACGACCAGTGGATGGAGAATCCTCCTCCATTGAGCGAAAAGCAAAAACGTGCCATCAAGGCTGTCGAAGACGACAGCAGTGATTAACGGCAACGATCATGCACCCGAATAAAAATACAAACTTCCCCATGGATGGGTCCTCATTCGTTCTAGGTAGACGTACGACATAAGGTGGTTTCCTTTCATATAAACTGTGCCCACCCAAACTGGGAGTCTATTTTCCTCTCACCTCTCTTCCGACAATTAGGAACTTACCGTCCCAGTGGTAGCGTTCACCAAGGGCGGGGGGGGCCCGATGGCCGGTGTCAAATGCCAGTATTCGACACATCTGCTGTGCCACCAGCCACTGCGGACGGGCCGAAGGGAACGAAAGCGCCCCGCCAAAGAGGGAGGGGAGGGGGGGGGGTGTGCGCTGTCGCTGATCAAATGCGGTGGGGCCTCAGTCTGCAGCACCGGCAGGGGTCCTCGTCGTGGAGCGGGGAGTCAGTGCGACCAGATTGTTCTTTTAGCTTGGGTGATTGCATGACCCCTTAATCAATCATACAAGCCAAGTTGTCTTGACTGAGACAAAGGTAGATCAAATTGGAATCCAGGTTAGTGAGAGCTTTGTCCACAGGATACAAGCAAATGTGAAAAATAGTGATCTTGCGACCTTCGCGATTGTCTCGCCTGTGCAAGTGCAGAAGACGTACACAAATCGAACAGGGCAACCATGTAAAAATTTGTATTGTTGCTGTCGGTTATGCCATACTTTTAAATTGTAGTAAAGAATGCCGCCACCATCATCAGTGGCGAATCAGAACCCTGGGAGAGGACCCAGGTCTAGAACACGGTCTCCGGTAACGAAAGCAGGGACCGTGAATGCAACACAGCAAATGCTGAAGGATTGGGAAAGAAGGGCGAAGCGAAGAGATCCCTTGTGGCAGACTCTACCTTTTGATCATGCCAAAGACGCCGCTTCCCTTCGTTATGGTAGTGTGGCACTGTGCTCTGCAGGCATCACTGTCAGTGAGGTACTACGGCGACAGGGATTTACCGGAGCGAACCGGAGCGTTCTCAAGGCATTTACTGAGGTAGCCCTGCATCACCTGGAAATTATTTGCCAGGATTCAGCTGGATATGCGAATTTGGCTGGAAGAACAGAAGTGAATGTCACTGATCTGTTTGAGGGACTAAGGTCGAATGGCGTGACGGTAAATGGTATGTACAACTTTCTGATGAAGAACGAGGAATTCTATCATCCAGTTCCTCCACCCTTGGCCCCACTGCCCGCATCCAATCGCCGACTACGATGGAAACAAGGAGATACCAGTCGACCCGAACACATTCCAGAATATCTGCCTCCGTTCCCTGGAAATCCAGCCAAGTACGCCTACGATGAAGAGTATCAGCAGGAGATGCTCGAAGCAGAGCGCGACCGAAAGCAGCGGGAAGAACGCGAACAGTTGGAATTAGAGGCACTAATGGGAGACCAGGTCGAAGAAGAAGTGAAAGAGGAGCTTGTGGTGGCTGGAGAAGGGCCCGAAGACGACGGCGTGCCATTAGTTAGCAAGAGCATAGGCGGCGGACCAAAGTTGCGCATCTTTGATTTGCATACGAAGTTCCGTGAGGGTCGTACGGATGAGTACCGCAAGACCTTCCAAGAGTTCGTGGCCAGTCCCGAACATGTTGCACTGGAGGCAGACACTGGCGACGGTGGCAAGGACGGTGAGGATGGCGCAGAAGGTGAGGGTGATGAGGAGGAGGACAGCCACGCCAGCGATGACAGTAGCGGTATGGAGGAAGTGGGTAAGAAGAGAAAGCGAAAGCGTAAGAAGAAAGCTCACGATGACGACACGCTGAAGAAGGCAAAGGCCAAGGCCAAAGGTAGAGGGCGTGGACGGAAGAAGAAGGACGAAGAGAACATGAACGACGCAGACATATTTGAGGATGGCGAAGACGGCGATTTTCGAGCCCCGAAGAAGGCTGGCCGAGGTCGCGGCCGGGGCGGCCGCGGTGGCAGGGGCGGTGGCAGGGGCGGTGGCAGGGGTGGTGCTAAAGCAGGTGCCAAGGCTGCTAAGGCAAAACCAAAGAAAGAAAAGAAGCTTCCCGAGCCCAAGATGCCATTATACGTACCAGTCGCCCAACCTCCGCCACCGCCGGATGAGTTTAGCTGTGCTTCAAAGTGTGGTCTGCCAGACAGCGCTGATCGTATGATTGCATGCGACAATTGCGACGACTGGTACCATGTGCGCTGTGAGGCGGAGCCCCTGCGTGGCCGAATTGATGACATCAAGCAATGGTTCTGTTCCAAATGCCGAAAGAAAGTTGCGGAAAATATGGAATAGACCACTTACCTCACCATCAAAACGTTTGACATTTTACAGCATTAGTTCGTTGTATTCATTACATCACTAGTTCACAGGCTTCATGCAGTCTCCTCAACCTCGTCGACATCCATGGTCTCCCCATCGTCGTTCTCAGCTGCCACTTCTGTGTCCGCTGCACCATTGGTCACACCGTTGCGTCTGTTTTTCTTCGGTTGCGGCTTTGGGAATTTCCCGTCCAGGGCCGTGAGGCGGGTGAAGAGCTGACGGAAGCGGGAACGGAGAGGCATGTCAGCTTCCTTGTTGCTACGACCCTCAGCGATGCGGATCAGTTCCTTAAGCTGGATCTGAACAGCTTTTGGGAACGTTTGTTCAATGCTCGGCTGTCGCAAGTTCAAGAAGTCATCAAGACGCGCTATGGATTGCTGACGAACGGCCAAGTGCTTCTGGTCGTAGAGGAAAGGTTGGATCCAGTCCAGGACTGAGGCATCAACCTCTGGCCAGAAGGCGGCCTCCGGTACCTGTGTCAAGAGCAGGCCAAACGATTCAAGCAGGGCTAGCTTCACATTCCAGGTGGCGTGCGTTTGGGCCTTTTGCAAAAGTTCGAAGATCAGTGTGTAGTCAGAGGGAGCATCTTCACCCTTCGCATGGATCCAACACAGAGTCATAGTCTTGAAATAAACTGCCTCAAAGGCCAGCAAATGGGGCATACTGACGTCATCAAGATCTTTGAGATCCTTAATCTTCTTCCTCTTCACATCTTTCTCACCGTCCTTCTTTTCGTTTGTGTCCTTGACTTTTGTGGCGTCGTCGGAGCTGGCGGTTTCCTTAATCCCAGACTTTCTACTAACACCGTCCATACTTTCTCCCTTTCCTTCATCCTCATCGTCCTCATCTTCAATCTTCCGTTCTTCACCGAACAGTTCCGCAAGGTGTTCCTCACGATCCGCTTGCAATTGTACTTTGACGACGTCCCACAGGTCCCAATGCAATTTGTCGACGACATCGTAAAGCCCTTGATAAGCAATTCGCTTGAATTGAAGATCCTTGCGTGCGGCACTCTGCAAAAGGACCTCGATGACCACATCGCGGTGAGACTGTACAACTGGGCTCTGTGGGCGACTCTTCACTGTAGAACTCAAGGCCCGCAGCAGGGATTCCTTGCCCGGCCAAATCCGACCCTTGATGTTGGCCTTGACCGCAAACATGATCTTCTCCAAATCCTGGTCAGAAATTTCTAGGTTGTCCAGTCCAGCCAACTCCTCTACAGCCATAGCACCTTGCTTCTTGCGCGGCCAGGAGCTTGATTCAAGGGTTTCTAGCAGAAGGCTGATGATCGTAGTCAGGGATCCGGCAACTGCTGAGCTGACGCCGGGCATAGTCTCGTTCCATGCCTCCTTGTACAATTTGCTGATCGTCTCATCTGCGTGGTGGCGACCAATGTACATGACCGGTGTTACATCTTCCCGAGAGTTTCTCACTAAATCTCCTGCTCCATTAGCCAACTCCTTGAAAAAATATGCAATCGCGACTTCGGTTTCTCTGGTGACGTCGGCCTTCAGCACGGCATCACACAGCTTCTTGATGGTCTCCTCGGCCTTGAAGTCATCCAAAGAGTCCAGCACACTCACCAAAACGTTGGCGTAGGTCTTGCGCACAGTCATATTGCGATCGTTAAGTAAACCGGCGGTGAGCACAGCCCTTGTCTTTCCGGCATTTTCCTTGAACATGTGGTGATCCTTGGTGATGATGCGACTGATGGCGTTGGCTCCGGCGACCTTAGTGTTCATTCCAGGACTCACCCGGATGACACTGTTAATGGCTGCAATGACATCCTTGCAATTGTCCTTGTTGACCGTGCGCAGGGCATAATCAATTATTTCGTTTAAGGGACTTACACGACTTCCGGCTACCCTAGCAGCATCCAGCTGTTCCTGGGTCACACCCAGTTTCTCCGTGTGGAACGAGGCATAGTTCAATTGTGCAGGCTCCAAAGAAGTGAGCAGTTCCAGGACTTTCGGAATGATAGAAGCAAGATGGTTGGACAGAGCTCTGCCACCTAACTTGCATATGTCCAGCAACAGCTTGATGGATGTCACCTTTACCTCCGTGCTAGAGTTTGTTATCCCACGCTCCAACAGGATTCTGATTACGATTTCAAGACACTCGCTTGCCTTTTCAGAGTATGTTGCGTCACAAAGTCGTACACACATATTGCGGAAGGACTTTGCTGCAGTCTCCGCTGCCTTGCGAACGGATTCTTTCATGTCGTCCATCACTCGGAAAAGAGCAATCCAGAAGTCTTCAAGAGTGTCCAGCACTTCACTACCGGTGCGGCCCATGAACAGGTCTGGCACGGCATTGCACGACGCTTCGCGTACTCGCCACTGTCCGGACTCGAGTCCACCTAGTACTTCAAACATGATGCGACGGAAATACTTGTCCATGGTCTTAGCCGGATCCTTCACCACCTTCTTCCACATATTTCGCATGGACATAGCTACGTTCGTGTCAGGATCAAACTTGTAGCGGTACAGTTTGGGAACTAAAGTCGGAAGCATAGCCTCCAGGTCGGCTGCGCTCACATTGGCAATGTTTGCAAGACCTGTAGCAGCACCCATACGGCTGGACCATTGTGACTGATGGGAGCTGAGTGCCATAAACTTGTAAATCAGATCAGGTTGATTCATGTCTGAGGCCAAGGAGCACAGCTCTTTGTAAGTAGACAAATTTCCGCCATCGGGTTGCTTACCAAGCTCATTTTTTCCAAAGACCGGCGTATCTGCATTAATTATTTGACTAGGAGCCTTACCATTGAGGAGAATCTCCTTCAGATCGTCTACAAGGTTATTGCGGATCTTCACATCATCTCTGCACATATCAAACAAAATTGCAATGCCCGACGATGCCGTCTCGTTCAGACTTTCATCCTTCTCGACCAAAAGGGAACAGAATCCAGCCTGGATCTCTCGTGCTCTGTGCAGAACCATCTGGCGGGATGCCTCCACATCTCCAGCGAAGCTTACAAGTGACATCAACCAATACCCAGCTGAACGACGCTGAACCGCACTGCTCCCTGTAATCATTCCCTGGAATGTAGCAGTGAACTTGTGGAACACTTCTGTATCAGCCTCACCCAACGCATCTGCCACTGCGTCAAGAGGCTTCACGTCCGCAAAAAGTTTCCGAATATCAGGATAAACTTGTCCATGACATCTATACAGCAGCGCACAAATGGCTTCTCCTCCACTTTGCATCAATTCGTCATTCTTTTGCTTTGCCAATGTGACCATGTAGTTCAATGCCACTGTCCTGTTGGGATTGTCAAGTCTGAAAAATCCAACAGAACCTACAGCTTTGATGGCCTGCTTCACAACTTCATGGTTGGGGTGGTTACGGTACTTGCCAACGGTGGAAAGCAAACCGCTCATGTCTATCTTGGTCTCGCCGATGTTGCGTTCGCTGGTTATGTACCGAGCCGCTAATCCAGAGGCCAAAAGGTAACACATAGCCTCCAAGCACACAATGAGATACTTGTCCGCGGTATGTTCGATGTCAATTTGTATGCTCTGCTGAATGATGAAGGCAACCACATCCAAGACCGCTTTGTCTGCTGGATCCACTCCTTGTAAAGCGACAATGCGAGATGCCAGCATGGAGCAGCAGATTACCAATCCAAAAAGTTCCTCTCCCATACGCGCCTTTACCATTCGCTCAGATAGATCTGTAAAGAGACTCCAAGTGTCCTCTTTCGGCAGCTGAGTTGCGATGATCGCAATTAATCGACTTGATGCATTTCTCACTGTTAGATCCGTGGAAGATATGAAAGAAATCAACCATTTCAAGTCCTTGCCATACCGGGAGGTGGCAATTCCGGGCTGGTGGCAGACCATACTTTCGATACCCTGTAAGGCACCGAAGATAGCATCATAGCGTACCATTGAACTGCACACTTCTTCAAGCATCATCAAATAGCGATCTGTGGCCTCCTTTGGAATATTCTTTCCTGACTCGAATCCAAGCTCCATTAGGTGATTGGCATAACGTAGAAAGGCTGAGTAGGTTCCAAAATGCATGTACACCACAGCACCCTTGTCGGTGACCAGGAACTCATTCTTAGTTTTTCTTTCCGCCATCAGATCTGACATGAATCCAACCATAGCTTCAAACTTTGGGTGACGCTTATTCACATCCCATTCATCATAAGGCTTGAACTTGGTCTTAGGTTTCAATCCCAGCGCCTTCGCTCCTGCAGCCTGTACGTCGTCTGCATCGTCTCCAAGCGCTCGTAAACACAGGAGCCGAAACGTCCGCGACTCGCCGTCAAAAATGACATCTGCAACTTGAACGGCCATGATCCGTGAGATGATTCGATTGTCATCCATGTACGCCTCCAACAAATCATAAATGTCACCAGTCTCGCCCTTTGGTTTAGCAAGCTTTCTCACAGCATTTGCAACATTCAAGAGGCATTGCTGTGCGTTTTGGCGGAGTTCAAGATTCGTGAAGGTGAGATCACTGAAGAGGGTCTTGAGGACATCAAAATTGTGACTAAAGAGCTCAGGTGACCGATCACACAATGTAGACAACACATTGTAAGCAATGGGCAATGCATTTTTGACCTCGTGAGCCTCCACCCGTTGCTTCAGCGTTTCCATCTTCTTCAAAATACCGTTCAACAGTACCACTGCAATCTTGCGATACATGGCTTCCTCACACAACTGACAAACTACCCAGAAAAAACTCAAGGCCGACTTATGCATTCTAGCGTTTTCGTCATTCACGCCATCAAACGCAATACGCAACCAATCCGGAAAAAATTCGTCACGAGCTACTATCTTGCTCTTGCTCAAAGTTGCCAGGAAGGAGGCCTTCACCTTCATGTTGATCGGTGAACGACGTTGGTCTTCCTCGATGTCATTCAGATCACGCTCTCCCAGGTACATTCTGTACATTCTTTTCACAATCCCCGCATCATTGTAAGGAAAGTCCAGCTTCTTAAGCGCAAAGTTAGCAGCCTCGTTGATCCGGTGGAAGCCATCCTCCTGTGCAAGCAAGAGAGGAATCACAACTTGCTCTCTCTTCAACATAGTCATTTCTAGGAAAGGTACTAACTCCATCTTGATCTCTCGCAATATGTCTGCTTTGGCTATTCCAGACTCCACCATAATATCATGCTTGAACTTGGATAGACCTGGAGGACAATCGCTTTCTCGATCGGACCAAGGAATCAGAACGAACGTGTCCTGGATGAATTCAAGGAAACACTGCAGTTGCTCGGCCTTGAGAAACTCTAAGGTCACCCTGTCGTTCTCATTGATCAAACTTCTTTTACGGTTCTTGGCCCAATCACCAAGCCAAGGACTAACAATGCATAGTAATCGATAATTCAATTCCAAATGGTCAGGTGATACGCAGCAAAGTAGTTTCGCAACCACAGGGTCCCGTTCTTCTGTGATACTTCGTTCAAGGGCCAGCTTAACATACATGAAGCTAAGCCGGTACACGCTCGTGTTTCCGATATTGCGTAGCAGCAAATCACCCAGTGTTGAACCCGGCAGCTTTATCGACTCTGACGCCTTTATACGCTTCGAAAGCCGCTGCAGGATCTCGATCGCCCTCTGCCTAACCTGCGGATACTGAGTTGTTGCAGACTTATGAATAACAGGGGCAAGGAATTTCTGGGTGACCTCCGAGAATGCCTCCTCATTGTCAGCCTTCAGGATGGACAGCAAGACCCGCTCAAGCAAGTCAAGCTCTGCCTCTGCCATATCTGTGTTTGCGGGTGATCAGCAATTTTGATCCCAGAATGGTCACTTCTGAAGCATTAATCACAGCAATCGCTAGTTTTCCTGTCTATTACATAAACTGCTAGCTTCCTCCTTACATTCTTTTCTTTGTCATAAATAGTCTGGATCCAGAGCCTTGCGTGCGAATGGAGGCTGCGTCCGAACACGCCTACGAACCGTTGGCTTCGAAGTACCCCACTGCATCCACGTCACACCCCCCCCCCCTTCCGGAACAGAGCGTAGAGCTCGATCGAATATCCTCCCCCTGGAACCCGGTCCAGCTTTCCCCATGGGCCCCTCCTTCCCTCCCTTCGCTCGTCGCTATCGAAAAACGTCGACGATCTGTGCAGGCAGAAGATTACTGGATCCGTGGCGGCGTCATCTCCACCTCACACTGGGGTGCGCAGGGAATCCTTCTACGTTAGTGGCCATGTTCCTCGCTCTGGCGCTGCATTTTGCCATCGATTCTGATGGCGATACGAGAAAAGAGTGAAGCCAAAGAGCTATGAAATGATGAACGGTGCGGTGCAAAGCAAGTAGTGGGAGTGAGTGTCAAAATGCAGCCCGTAGGGAACCCACGACGCAAACATCTGAGTGCACCAATATGAGACGTTTTGACGCTCCTGTTCAATGGGATTAAGCATGTGAAATAGGCTTACTTCAGGAAGTAGTGTCTGTGGCATCGATGAGAATGGCGCCAAGCATATCCGAACTAGCGAGGCGGTTCACAGAGCCTCTGTGTACGGAGGATTTCGATAGGTCGTCCCTGGACACCAGTGAGTATCGCTACCTTGTCCTTGAAAATGGGCTTCGAGTGATGATGATTCAATACTTTCCACGGGAACAGAAAGGCGGAGTTGCGAATTTAAATGACTCAAAGAGAAAGTCCAGATCTGCACAGGACTTAGTGGAAGACCTGAGAAAAGTAAATGAAGAGCATGTGGAGGTAGAACCCGAGGAGGACCACTCCTTGGACTCGGGTGAGGATGAGGATGAAGTCGAAGGATCCAAAGAGAAGGAGACCATGCTCAGCGCGGCAGCTTTATGTGTAGCAGTGGGTTCCTTCTGTGATCCTCCTAATGTCGAAGGACTAGCGCATCTGCTCGAGCATATGATTTTTATGGGCTCAAAGAAGTATCCGGAGCAGAACGCGTTGGACACGTTTTTGGCCAAATCCGGAGGATCAACTAACGCATCTACCGATGTAGAAACCACTGTGTACCAATTTGAGGCAA
Organism: Corallochytrium limacisporum; assembly: GCA_002811645.1. Lineage (NCBI taxonomy): Eukaryota > Corallochytrium > Corallochytrium limacisporum. The sequence continues at coordinate 164,018 of PDIP01000033.1, forward strand.
ACGAAGACTCTTTTTCAAAGGCCCTGGATATTTTTGCACATTTCTTTGTATCCCCGTTGTTAAAGAAAGAGTGCCTAGAAACCGAGGCTGATGTAGTGGACAGTGAGTTTCACATGAGTGGGCAGCGAGATTGGAACCGGATTACTCAGATCATGTGTCACGAATCGCGGATAAATCATCCGTACCACAAATTCAGCTGGGGGTCTTTGGAATCTCTGATAACAAAGCCAAAGGAAGTGGGCATTGACGTCCTGGAGGAACTTAGGGAGTTTCATCGAAAGTACTATGTGGCGCACCTGATGACCTTGTGCACAATGAGCACCCTTTCTCTCGATGAGCAAGAGCAGATGGTCCGCACATATTTCAAGGATTTGCCTGTTCAAGAGGATCCTGTGTCAAGACCCCATTTTGAGCAGCTTGGGTTGCCGTTCGATGAGGCTGACCTGTCGAAGGTGACATACTACCAACCAGTTAAAGAACGAGTAGTGGTCGAGCTATCCTGGTTCTTCCCTACGGATATCTCTAGATACAAATCAAAGCCTCTCAGCTATATCAGTGGTTTGATTGGTCATGAGGGTCGTGGATCCATCTTTTCCACCCTCAGACACCAAGGTAAGAACCTCATTGTGGCCTTAGCAGCGGGATGCACCTGTGCAGCCTACGACATGAATTCCGCGTGCACCGCGTTTTCGATCAACGTCGATTTGTCCAAGGAAGGTCTGAAGAATTTGGACGAGGTGATCGGTGCCATTTTTGAGTACATTGACATGCTGCGGGAACCGGATTGCCCTCATTATCGGCTGTGGAGTGAGCAGAGGACCCTGGCTGATTTGGCATTCCAGTTCAGTGACAGAGAGGAAGCGATCGACACAGCCGAAGTTATTTGTGAAGATTTGCTCACCTACGAACCAGCACACATCCTGAGTGGATCTTGGCGCTACTTCGAGTACCGAGAGGACCACATTCGGGAGATCCTAAATTTCTTAACCTATGACAAGGTGCGGATTGTGATTGCGGCCAAAGATGTCTGCAATGATGATACCAACTCACTTCTTGAACCTCACTTTGGAGCTCGCTACAGCATGGAGGCGAAACCGGGACAGTGCCCCAAGAATGAAAGTGCTCGGAATCTAATGCATCTGCCAACACCAAACATTTACATTCCAGACGATATATCTTTGTTAAATGACGAGCCGGGGACCGCTTATAAGGAACCAAAAGTCGTTGTGAACGAACCGAAGGGAGTGCTGTGGTATTTGTTTGATGCCGATTTCAATGTTCCCCGTGCCTCTTGCTCATTTGCGTTCTTCTCGCCATCAGTCCACAATGACATAAGGCTACGACTGTCGTGTGAGATCTTCGTTAACATTCTAGACCACACTCTGCGCGATGACAGTTATGCAGCCGGCCTGGCAGAACTGAACTATGAGCTACAGGCGTTCCATCTTGGCTTTGGCTTCAAGGTCCAGGGTTTCAATGACAAGATGCATATTTTGATTAGCAACATTCTGGATTGTGCAGTGAACTTCGACGGCATGAGGGGAATCTATGACCTTGTTCTCGAAAATCTTCAGCGTGCTTATCGTAATGCGCCGATGGTTCCCCGTGAATTGTTGCGATCCATCAGACTGGGGCTTCTGCAGGAGGTGAAGTTCACTCACGAAGAGATGCTGCAGACTTTAACGGAAATGAGATTCCTGGATTTCGTGGAAAACATGAAGAAGATCATGTCGCAAATGTACTGCGAGGGATTCATCATCGGAAATTGTCGCAAGGCACAAGCCATCAGCATTTACAAGATGCTGCAGCGTTTGCGCTATGATCCCACAGATGTAATGGAACTGCCGCAACAACGAGTACGTCTTATTGCTCCAGGAAAGGATTTCCTAATTGTCCGCAAGAACCGCAATCCCGACGACAACAACACGTTCATCGACTGGTATTTCCAAATGGGTCAGGTCAGCATCGACACTCTGGCAAAGGCTGATCTGCTGGAAGTTATCATGGAAGAGCCTTGTTTCGACTACCTGCGCACTCAGGAACAGTTGGGATACATGGCCACGGCATACCATCGCTCGACGAATCACATTGTCGGCTACAGTGTGCAGCTGAGCACACAAGCAACGAAATTCACACGTCAACATGCGGAGAACTGTATCCAGCGATTCCTGGACAAATTCATGCAGGAACTGGAGGGCATGGATACGGAGGATTTCAATCGCCAGAAAGAGTCTCTCGTCTTGCTTAAGCAGCACCCTGACCTCAAGCTACAGGACCGTTCTGTGAGACTGTGGTCTGAGATCCACGGAGGAGACTATGTCTTTGATCGCCAGGAGAAGGATGTCGCGGCTCTCTCTTGCATCACCAAACAGGACATTGTCGACTTTTATCGTCAACACATTCACGATCCTGGCACTCGCCGACTTCTCCGTGTCATTGTCGAGGGTCACACCGAAGTGCCACCGTCCACAAAGCACTACGAACCCCTTGATGGCCCACCCGCCACAATGATCGACGATATGGACACCTGGAAGCGTAAGCAAACCTTCTACCCTCCGCATGCCCAAGACTTTCCTGCAATCTACGCCCGTCATGTGTACAATCTGTGAGAACACAACTACTGCAGGAACAGCCATGGACGCGTAGCTGATAACAGTCACGTCCGTACCTCACAAACGGATGCGCAATAAACCTCTCTTTGAGAATTCCCGTAGCCCGTCACCTGCACTGCTCCCCCCTCCCGGAGGGAGAGGAACGAACGGCCTCTCGTTGTTGACGAGGCAGAGGGAAACCTTCCGCACTCCCCTTCCTTTCCTCGGGCCGAAGATAACTGCGCTGTACTGACCTCAAAAACCTCCTGGGGCCGAGGAGACCGCGGCAGAAGGAGAGGTACGAGAAACCCACTGGCCACTGGCCGTATGGGTTCCTGAATCGGAAAAGGGCACAAGGGATCCGACCAAAGAGCAAACTTCGAGTGCACACTGTCCCTATCACGATGCGTGTCTTGTCTGGTAGAATGATAATCTTCGCCCTGGCTGGGTATGGTGCTGGCTACCTTCTGACTGGTCAGTCAACAGTGCGCCCAGGTGTGTCCCTCCTTACGGCGGCGTTGTTGGGTGGGTCCTTTGCCTACATCCAACACCGTGAAGACCGTCCGACTTTGCACATTGTCCTGGATGAGCAGGAGGAGAAGGAAGCTGCGGCCTACGGATACATTGTGGGCGTAGCTTCCGGGGTCGGCGTTGTCGCCATCATTAAGCAAATCTTCAAGGATGTCCTTGTGATGTAGTCCATAAGCAAACATAACCATACACATATCCTTACCTTGTTCTTAACTATCTCTTTATTTAGGCATCCAAAAAGTTGGAGGCCATGAGCAGCTCGATTGCCTGCTCATTCGGGATAGGGAAGTCTGGAATCTCCGTTGTTGAGTTAGCGTAACGAACCTTGTAGTAGAAGTACGTGCACACTTTCTCCAGAATGTGTGATGTGATCTCCCTGAACATAATCTCATTGCTTTCGTTCTCCGAGAATTGACCTGAAGAGAAAATAGAAATGGAAAAACAAGAATCCAATACCATGTTAGTATGCCCGTCCGTACGCACTGTTCCAAGAAACGGATAGATGAATACATACCTGGTCCACTCAACATAGACTTAATGGTACCGGAGACCATCGCACACTCGCGCTTTACCACAAACTCATGACCATCAGAGCTGATCAACTTGACATACTCCACCTTGGGGACGTCCTGCCCACTGTCGGACATGTTTCTGTGCTATGTCTCTATTCGGCGTAGCTTTCCCTGCTTTCCTCTTAAACAAAGGGTTGACTGTATCACTAATTTAGGTTAACTAATTGATAAGAATTTTCTGATCATCAAATAGCTCTAAAGACACCCCACTTCAGATTGTCAAACATACACCCACACACGTTTGCGCCCACAAGCGAGCGGAAGGCGGCGCAACCTGGTCGCCCTGACGAAGCTTTGCCTCCCCCTCCCCTATCTCCCGGGGCCCCCTCTTTCCTTCAATCCTCCGCGGGACCGCATAGTCAACAAACGTGTTGTCGCTAATGGCCCAGGGGCCGACTTCTCCGAGCGGGGTGCCAAATTTCTGGGTGCGACCGGCGCGTTCTGTTGTCCTTCTGTGGGTTTGAGGGCACTCTTTTGGGTAGAAAAGGCAACGCTGCACTCTCCAAACGTAATGTGGAATGTGTTACGCAAGATTTAGGTACAGACAGTGAACAACTCAGCTGAAAGAGATTCGAGTATGGAACCGGTGACGAGTTTTGGGTGACAACAGACCGCGACGGAGTACACGTTAATCTCAGCACAGTATGAGTCAGATACAGGAAACCCTGTGGGACAGTAGTGTTAGTGTCGAGGTACATTTGGCACGGAGTGACTGGACGGACGAGATCGAGCCGTTGCCACTCTTAATCCAACTCCGACGCGTCGCCTACCTCCCGTTTTACTCCGACAGAATTGCATTGCACTTTGGATTTGAAGGGTCTTCGGAAGTATGGTTTGAGGGCGCTTCAGGACCTTTGCAATGGCATATGCCTATTGGTGCGCTATATGACCATGCTCTGGTGCACCCGGAGTCAAGAGTAGCGGAAGGGACGCTGTGGAAGATCTACCTGCATGTCAGTCACTGGCCAACCCAGTCACTTTTGCCCTACAGTGGGATTGATGACTTGCGCGTTATTTTTATTTCGCAACTGAAGGAAGGCATATTCATGTGCAACCAGTCATCCAAGCTCTTTTCAGAGCTTCAAGCACACCAGATTGAGCAAATGTGGCGATCACTGCGGGACGGTGATAAGTCCTCATTCTGGGTTATCAACAACAAACTGCGACCATCCGATCCGGCGGGCAGATACCTTCCATTTCGCCTCACATGTGTAGGCTCCGGGAGAGTAGTTCAGCGTTTACTGCCACTCTGCTCTGAGGATGGGGCAGCAACGACTGTTAGCGCACTTGAGACCTTGGTCGAAGGCAACAACAAGGAACTCTACACAGCAGGCATTGCCGTTCCGTCGGGGTGTGAACTGGCTTGGCTCTACAGCAAAGCATCATACGCTGATAACTTCCTGTACATCTTCGTAAAGTAGTGTAAGCCATATTACAGATGAAAGTAGAAGATACCGTTTAGTATAGTTTTATATGTTACAGTCTACAAACAAACTAAGGTTGGTCACATAAGGTAGGAACTGGGAGGAACTTTGAGGCATGCCTTGCTCTTCAATAAAACACCTCGTACAGTTTCCCGTTTTCACAGAGGGCGGGTCATTACCGTTGAATTCGAGCTATTTGAGTTGTGTGCTGACTTCCGCCGTGATTCTGCTTTGCAAGCCGTTATTTTGTGTGAAGACACATGTTTGACGTGGATAAGTATATGCGGATTATGATACATGGATGACTATGATGGGCAGTATGAATGCAGGAGATAAGTATGCAGCAAGGTTACAGGTTGATGTGGCACATCGCCGACTACATGGCCCCCGTTGGGCACCCCGTTTATCTGAAAGTAGGTTTGGCGTCTTGGCTCGAACCAGCCTCTTCGGAGCCATCCAAAAGTCCACATTCTTTCTTATGGTTGCGCCAGTCCATATGCTGGCAGCGAGCACTGCAATAGCGAGTGCGTCCGCAGCGGTCACAGCTGACGTACTCTCCACTCAATAACTCCATGTTGAAGCAAAGACCATACTGGCATTCGTTTACCCGGTAGGGCTGTGCCGCCACAGCCTCGACTACATCACCGTTGGGGTCTAAATCGAAAGTCTGGGTATTGTTCTGCGGATCATTCTCCATCCCTAACGGTAGCTGACGCAAGGCCGCGGCATACAGAGTACCTTCAGGTCGGATCGTGCCGCGATCGACTAGACTGGCAGTCGGTGAAGGGTATTCTTTCTCGTCAACCAGCTGCAAATTAGTCAGGCGATTGTCCACAGTAATGCCGTTGCAGTGCATAACCTTGTAGCCCGTGGGGATGGGTCCGATCCTGTATTGCCAGAGTAGGACGTGGAAGAGACCCTGACTGTCGACATGAGAGGCTGCATCCGGAATATCTGCCGTACTGCTGGGCTTGCCCTCTTCCAGTGTGTCTGGGCGTCTTGCAAAAGCAAAGACGGCGGCGCCTTCCCCGTTGGGATCAACTTCTATCCGCACCTCAAAACAGAACTGCTTCACGAATGGGATGTCTGCCGCTTCCAGCAACATATATTTAGGTTTGCCGCCTGCGCGTCCTAGGTGCACGATACCCAGCTTCAATCCGGTACCCGTAGGAGCACTACTCTCCTCGTTGTCAGTCCAAGGGTCCGTTTGGTACCTCATGGTTTTACGTCAGCTATTTGCTTGTGTCTCGTTCGGCCTATTAGTAATCCTGTTCTTTAGGGCTTTAGAGTTTTGGGAGTGTGCCGGTTCTATATGCGTGCGTGTACCGGCTAAGTGTGCTGTGTGAAGAGCTTTGTATTTTTTTCTGATTTTTATCTTCTTTCACTGAATTCCAGATGAGTCTGCTAACTTTTGCAGAGATAGCCAAGTTTGAGTACCCAGTTAAGTCATCATCCTAGATGCTGATCCAAGACCTTCTTTCCATCTCTGCACTTTCTTAGCACAATACGTTTCCACTTTACCTTCAATATTCTGTACACAAACACACGGACGCATACACACGACACGGAAGACCCACAAAACGCACCGGCAATGGTGATGCGCAAGAACAGCCATCTTTTGCAGCAACTTGCTAGATCACCTCCAACACAGACCGGGGGTCTCTCGTCCGGCCACTGTCGCAGTATGTTTTTTCGATCCTGTCAGGATTGGTCACTTCCCCCCTCCCCTTGAATCTCAGGCCACTCTGCCCGTAGTACCCAATGTACTACATTCTTGGCGACGGTCGGCCTATTGCGAGAAGAAAATTTGTGCAGCAGCGACGACAAGGAGGGGAAATTTTTTTGCCCGGCCAGAGCGAGAGAACGAAAAGGGGGCGGAAAGTGAGGGCAAGTGATAAAATGGGAGACAATAGAAGTCTCAAATGGGGAGCTAACCCCGTCCCGTCTAAATTCCAATTTGGTGCTGCCTGTGAAAAATTTAGCCTTGTTCTTACGTCCTGCCTGCATCTTGGCAATTTGGACCAAACAAGAGGAAAGAAAAAAAAATGGAATAGAATTAGCATTCTCAAGGGTTCACCATCGAATTAGCCGAAAAAATTCCTCCTCCTCCTCTGCCCCTCCCTCCGACTCCCCCGGTTCCCTTTTTCTCCTCCTGGGCCCGTGTGTGAGACCCGCAGTGGAGCGCAGCGGTTGTTTCGCAGAGGCGAAGTCCACCAGATACCCAAAGGGGGACACTGATCGCCGTCCCGTGATGGATTTTTTTTTATGAGAGGCCCACTTTTTCCAATCCCTCGTGCGATGAGTTTCCCTCACTCTCTCTCTCTCTCTGCACTCCTCCCGGTCCCCCCCCCCAACTCCTCCTGGACAGTTCTTGTGGCGGCGGTACCGTCCGAAGCCATACTAAACCAACCTGGCATGTTTTCCTGCGCCGCACCCTACCAAGCGCATGCGCCTACACAGTTGCGCTTGATGTGTCCCGGTCTACGCCCCAGTGCTGAGGGAGGGGGGAGCAGAATACATAAACAACTACCCCAGACGGAAGCCACTCGACACTCTCGCACTGGCACACCTCGAGCCGCGCTTGCTCCGGCGGTGACTCTCCCACCACGTTTCGGGGAAAATCCGATACGTTCACTATGGCGGACTGTTCGAAGGGCCCGCTTTCGGACGGTGCAGGATCGGCACCACCAGCCCGCCGGAGCAGCCGCGCAACCCCCCACCCACTCTCCGCGGTTGAGCCAAGTGCCAGGGAAAATTCCCTTTTGATTTGCCCTGGTGCACCAAGGGCCGAAGTAAGGAACCACCGTCTCTCGCTTCAAAACTGCGGTGAGCATTCGTTCATTTCTCTCTTCTCGATTTCCCTTTTTTCTTTTCCTTTTTCTTTTCTTTTTTTTTTGCCCCGCTCGTCGCCGAACCGCTTTCCGAGCAATTCTAACCTCTTCGATGGTTAGCCGTTTTTGCCTTGGCTTGCTTCTTTGTCGCCGGGTATTTCTTTGCAATCCTTGGGACAGAGGGTAGCGAAGGGGCACGCAGTGGTGGTGCATTGCAAGCTTCTGGCCGGCTTTGCTTTTCTATTATTCTACACAATCTCTTTCTAACACCGCAAGACATCGAGGAGAGAGGGGAGTGGGGGGGGGGGCTCCGGGTAGTTCGCAGACGGGAATTTTTTTTTTACAGTTTTCAACGGCTCAGGTGTGGCCATCGGGCGGGAGGGTGCTTGCACTCCGACTTTTTGGGTTTTGCGCGGAAGGATACTTTTAGTTTTGTGGGTCTTGCGGTCGGTCGATTCAGAACCCGGCAAGCACGCGCACACAACAAAAGCCTGGATTTTTGCAAAGTCAAATATTCTGGTTTTGCACTTTCCATAGCCAGCCACCGGGAATCTGCAAAAAGTGAAAGTGAAATAAGGTTTGGGGGTTTACTCATTTCCCTGGGCCAGTTGAATCGCAGAGACAGATAACGGTAGTGAGAGACTATGTGATTGGACGAGAAGTGCGGTGGCGAAACGGCAACACGACCGGATGACCCCATTCGTCATTTCGAAGGGAAGAAGAGGCATAGAAAAAGCAAAGGACTAAATCAGTACACTGCGGTGGTCGGCCGTGCAACCGTCTGATGACGACAACACATTTAAAGATCAGGTGGTTGGATCTTCTCTCGTTTCGCCTTCTAAGAATCTCTATGGATTCGCTATGGTCTTTTGCAACTCTGCGGGGCCAAAGGGGGGGGGGGAGAGAGAGGGGAGGGCTTCCACAGCTCTCGTGGGCCCAATGGGATTTTAGTTACCCCACTGCCACTCTTATCAGCGTATTCCCAGTACTAAGATTTATCTTAGGACCCATCCGCCCTGGGTGAGTTCCTAGAAAAAAACTATTGGACAAAGAGTTCGTCCCCTATCGGATTCTCCCAAAATTCGCGGTGCAACCATGCCGGTCAGCAAGGATCTATAGTGGAAGTAAGACGAAGAACAAAATCGAAAGCGGGAGAGATGGGACCCTACCACTACACAATCCTGGGGCGTGTGGAACGAGAGGCACAAGCAGAAAGCTCACCAGTCGGGGACGAGCACAGCGAGTCAGTGGCTTTAACACCCGTAGTCGAGTTTTGCAATACTTAATATACTGAACCATTTCGGATTCAAGTTGCGTAAACTTGCGGAAGTGGGAGGGTGAGTGTTTTGCCATGGATCGCTTTGGCCGAAACGACAGGGAGCAAATTTTCTTAGTGAATATACTCAGCAAATTACATGCTTGGGCTTGGTCCGAGACAGCGTGACATACTCTTTGGTCCAAGAATTGGGCTTCATTCATTACTGCCATGAGCGAACATGCTGAACGGACAGGGAGTCTCATTTACCGGAGGTGGCATTCACCTCGACGGCTCATGAAGCACCCTGTCCGTCGCTAATCCCTGACTGCACCGCCACCAGCCGCCACAGAGAACTCTCTGATCGGTGCCGAGGAGGCGCCGAGGCAGTCGCGATGATGTCAATTTCTCACTTTGGACGGGAGAAGTTTTCCGGGGTTTCGAGTCAGTGTCTGTATGCGTGTGCTGGGGGGGGGGGAGACGGGATAGGTCTCTCAAAGACTGTGTGCCGGTGCACCCGGCCTCGCGTTCGCTGTTCCGCTGTGGATATTGGCTTGACCGAAGCGAGGGCAAACGAAACATAAGAACGTGCCGAGGTTATACAAATTATACTGCTCAACAATGGCAAAGAGAAAGTAAAAGGCTGAGCCCCTCGCGGATGGGACTCGACAGATCTTCGAATTTTCTGTTCTTACAAGCTTCTGGACAAGAACGGGGCATAATGCCCCGGTCGCGTAGAACACTCACACACATTTACTATGAATAACAAACATTTGGTCGGACAAGCCACCACCCCCATCGGCTTGTTCCGTTTGCCTCAGCGCTACCAAATTTAGGAATTCGGACCCGCAGAGTGCGCACGCTACTGGCTTCCGGAAGAAACTTTGCAGATCTTTTCACCTTCGGAAACAGTACTGCGCGCGGCTGGGTGGGGGAACCGGGAAGGGAGTTGGAGTTCGGCCAAGCGCACTTCGGTGACTAACTGCGCTCTCTTGCTTGGCCGCGCACCTACACAACAAAATAAAAAACATCGAAGCCTCGCCCCCCCCTTCCCCAAACCTAAAATATTCTGCTTCACTGAAAGCTTTCCGCAGACCGCCCTCCGCCCCGCGGACAAACTTAAAAAAAAAACCTTTGAAGAGGGAGTTCAGTACACAGGCAATTCAGCAGCGGAGCGGTTCGGCCGGAGTGCACAAAGAGAGAACGAGGAAAACGACGAAAAAGAGCAGTCAGACCGGTCTGGTACAATGGAGAGCGGGGGGCATTAGCAAAGGAGCAAAGGAGAGCGAGCAAAACCAGGGAAGGGGAGGGGGACCGGAAAGGAGAAATTATTATGGGGCAGTACGATGCTGAAGAATGAAGTGACGTTGCATCTTTCGGGGCCGTATTTTGCACCAAAATAGAAAACTCTCCCCTTGGTTCCCTCCCCTACCTCTACCCCCCCTCCCCCTTTCGCTTCTGCCACCGCATAAGATCCAACCGGGATGGATTGCTCTTGGCCCGGAAAATAGGCCCCTGATCGTTCGCAAGGAGCTATGGAATATATTCTGATGAATCAACGGGTTGCTGGGCAGGGGTCCTTTTTACTCTTTAGACTTGCGCCTAGTTTCCGCTTGTCGCTGGGCGAGTCACCGACAAATCCGGAGGCGGTTCCCAAACAGAGCCGAGCCCCAAATTGGTACTGAATGTGAGGCAAACTTCGCGCCAATTTCGGATGATCCGGTTTTTGACGTTTCGGTATGGCACGCACGCGTGTTGGATTCCGGTGCACTGGGCCCTCCACATTCGTACGCCGGCCATGTAATGAACATTCCATGAATTCGTAGCCCTGTGCACTGCGAAGGGCTTGAGATGCTGTAGATGAAGTGCCATCGTTGCTGTTGAGAGTTACGGTGCAATTGTATGGATTGATAACAAAGAAATGTGCCTAGAGAATGAAAGGACGGGACACCGGCCAGTGATGTGTGCAGCACGTATGGATGCGCACATGTCTGTTCACTTCGTCGTCAATACTCTGTTCCAAACATGCTCAACGTCAGTAGCAACCAGAAACATATTTATGCATGTGTCAAAGGGTGCGGTATTGGGGGCATAGATGGGGTCCGCTGTTTTATTTCTTGGCATTTTTGGGCCGTACATACATGAATGTTGCCGTGCAATGTTTATCTGAGTCTGATTCACCATTGCCTGACATGAACGACCGGGTGAAGAACCTGGGCTATGTGAAATAAAGTCCGTGAGTGAATTTCTAGTCAGAGTCACGGGTCACATTGATAAACTAACCAAATGAAAATCCTCAACAATGGCTCGCAAAGGCTCTCAAGAATGCGCTAACTGGGCGTCTCCACCCGCCTGGTTTCCAACCGCCGCCGACCGGACGGTCTGAATTTTGTCCTCCAGAATGAGGAGCCCTGCCGTTAAACTTATCGCGCGCTTTGGCTCTCATAATAAATATACTGCATATAATTTCGAAATATCGTCCTGTGAAAATATTGTGGGGATATTTTGCTTCTGTGGTCGATCGCCTCTACACCTGGCGTAGAACCCCGCGCAGTGCGAATCAAAATTACAGGTGGAGCCTGACCACAGTAGCAGTGAACGCCCTTCAGCCCCGAAGCGCCAAACTAAACTCATTCTACCCATTACGTCTTTTGGAAGAGGTTAAAGAAAGTGTGTCCAGGTCAACCCCTGAGCAACCAACCGCCTCAACCAAATGGCGACAGAGCCAAACACACCATAAACGATGACTGCGCAGGCCGTTGTGGCTGCCATAGGAATGGACAAGCGTTAGTGATATCACCCGGTATTTCAAGTTCAGAGAAGCCTTCAATCTTTTTCTTTGCTCAGACTATTGAATCAGTTCTAGGGTCGGACGGAACAGTTTTGTTGGGCACTGAAAGGAATGTGAACTGGACCGTGATCTTTCCTGGGCACGAATTCAAATTGATCATGAGAATGGTTCTCGGGGTGCTGGTCGCCTGGAGTGCAAGCATTGTTGCCGCAGACGTGGTACCTCGAAATGGCAACGACGTCTGGTATGAAGGCCAGACATTCCGTAGACAAGCAGAGGACCAGTGCTTCAGCCAAACTGGTGGCTGCAACGAAAACGCGGAATGCACAACGGACACAACCAAGGGAGAATCCGTGTGTGAATGTAAAGAGGGATTTCAAGGAGACGGCTCCATCTGCAATGCGGATACGTGTCCATGTGTTCCTGGTCTCACTTGTCAGGGTGGCATCTGTGTGGACCCCAGCTGCATAGAATTCACAGTCCGTGACTTCTCATATGTACCCCCTGCGAACGTCATTTTCTTTCTCGAAGTCAACGACTGCCAGGGACGACCGATGAGTGAGCTCCCAGTCGCATCTTTTGAGGTCACCGAGGATGGCTACGATGTCTCCAGTACTGAAAGCTTCCAGAGTCTCTTGCCATTAGGTGAGTCCGTTGGTGTCCGAACTCTGATAGTGGTTGATTTATCAGGCTCGGTTCGCCCTGACCTGCCGAAGCTGATCACTGCGCTTCAGAACTTTGTGGATCTCACAAGCAACTTTTTCAATCAAATTGCAATTTTGGGGTTCGGGGGTGGACAGGACATGATTCCGTATTCGAATTTCACGAGTAGTCGTACAGACCTGATCAATGCCATCAACTCTATTCCCGGAAATTTGCCAGCAGACGAGTCCACTAACCTAAACGGAGCAGTTGTCGAGTCGTTGGCCTTCACCGCGATCTCCGAGGAAGTGAGTACCTATGAGCTATCCCTATCCAACATTTTGCTCTTCACCGATGGCACTGACCGATCTGGCTTCTACACCAGTAGCCAGGCCATTGATGCCATCTACTCGTCAGATACTAACTTCTACGTCGCGGGCGTCGGCACGGAGCAGGATCTAGAGGTGATGCGTGAGTACGGCAAGGACGGCTTCTTCCCAGCGGAGAACATTCAGGAGCTTGACAAAGTGTTTGGTGGTATCGCTGACAGTCTGATGGCAGAGGCAACAAACAAATACGGACTGACGTATTGCTCACCTTCTCGTACGGGCAATCACTCCATTGAGGTGAAATTGAAGGGTCAAACAAGCGGCAACAGTGCCACCAGTGAGTTCAATGCTGACGGGTTTGGCGCGGGCTGTAGTCAGACGGCGCTGCTGGACCCATGTGACGATGGTTGTGGCGACGTGCGTGGTATCAACTGTGGTCCATGTCCAGTCGTCATTGAAGGTGGGTACACTTCAGTCTTTCGAAGCGGTACCGCTACTGCGGTACAGGTTGGCGACCAGACCCCCACCGTTTTTGAAGTAACAAGCAAGGATGCAACGTCGTCGAAAAGGAGAAAGCGGAGGGAAACCGATGGCTGCGTGCGGGTGTATTCAGGTTCGGAGCAACCCCCCTTGCCGTATTTCTTTGAATATGCCGCGCCGACGAATCGTACTTTTGGCAACGACATGCAAATTGCTGCGAACGCAACTGCATTCCAGGTTCCATACCTGACCATCCTGATCAGCCCACAATGCCAGGATCAGGAAGTAACGTTCACCAACCTGAACAAAGAACCTGTTGACAATGGAGGCTCGGGTGGTGGGGACACCGGGGGTAGCAGTGGTGATTCAAACGATGACGGTGGCGGTGGCGGTGGCCTGTCTTCTGGTGCTATCGCTGCCATTGTTATCTTCACCATCATCGGTTTTGTTCTACTTGTCTACTTTGGACACAAGCTCTACGATCACCTTGATGAGCACTTGTAGAAGAGTCTCTTCATCACAGTACAATAAGTAAAACACCTGCTAGTTCATGTATGATACACCAAAAATCAGGCGAGTTCGTCAATGCATTTGATCATTCTAAACCCTTAGCAAAGTAACGCCTTGGTAAGGGCACGGCCCCTCCGTCCCCCCCCCCCCCCCAAAACCCCCGGGGGTGGCGTTCACC
>PDIP01000033.1:193757-204911 GCA_002811645.1 Corallochytrium limacisporum
GGGGGGGGGGTTTGTGAGGGACACCTCTTCCCCCCCCCCCCCCCAACCCGCCCAAGAAACCCTCCCTCTCCTTTTTGCTCTAAAACCCCACGGCCGTTGGTTTTTTTCTTCTTTAATTTCTACTTTCGCCTGCTGCCGCTTGTCCACCACCCACCCTCCGTCACCGTCACTGCTTCGATCGGTGGTTGGCTGGGGCTGAAGTCACCGACCGCCCCAGTTGGCTTTTTCGCCACTCGTACACCGAAGAAGAGAAGTTTGCAACGGACACACACACACACACACGGGCGGGAAACCAAAAAGGCGGGTTGAAATAACTTCCGTTAATGGATTCTCCGTCCCCTTTCCGTCGTGTGTGTGTGTGTGTGTGTGTTCGCAAAGGCCGCGAGCGAGTTGTGTGTGTGTGTGTGTGTGTAGAGGACCGAAGGAGAGGGGGCGGGGGAGGGGGGGGTTCGTTCTCTGATGAGCGGGTACCCTCCCGCCCGCTTCCGTTGAAAAAACCTGCGGGAGAGGAAAGTGGGGGGAGGGTGTTTGGAGTTCCTGTCCCGCTGTTCACGCGGGCAGAAGGGGTATTTTTACAAAAAAAAAAAACAAGGATAGCTCCCGGGTACTAATTCCGTACTGAACAACAGCAAACAACGGGGAGAGAGAGAGAGAGAGAAAGGGAGAGAGACGAAAAGAAGAGCAGGAGGACAGCAAGCTTCAAGGGCTCAGCTGTTCGAATGTATGGCTCTACTCGCCTGGCATTACGACGATTTGTACCCAGAGAAGCATGCCGAGACCATGTCCGATATCACCACTGTCAGATCGCAGCCGAGTAGTAGTACCACTGGAGAAAGGTTCTGATTAGTGACTTGTAATACGCGTAAGGTATGTACATGGTGCGTGGAGTTCGACCCAATGGCTAGTCGTGGATATGCAAGACCGCCATATGAACGAACGATCAACTGCTGAGAAGATGTGGGTGATAGGCTGCAAGATCAGTTAAGTGGTGAATTCGTGCGGAGAGGCTACAATCTCCGCGCAATGATATAAGGACGGTTTCACCCGCGCAGCCTCGCGGTTTTCCAGGGATTTTGAATACTCTTTACTCGTTCACGCTCGGGAAGTTTGGGCGGGCCGGAGCGAATCGTCATCCCCCGGGCCTTGCGCACCAGTAGTGAGCCGCGTTGATTTCAATAACCAATGTATGACATTTATTGGTCATTTCTCGCCCTTCACGAAAAAAGAAAAAACATCCGGTCACCTGAAGACCCCGTTGGGACGGCTTTTCACCTTATTATTGTCCGGCTTATTCCTTTTCTTAATTCTTTGTTTTCGGTGTGTGAGTACCAAAAAAATGCAAGGGGAACCACCACTGCACCCCGCTCACTCACCCAGTCACTCACTCTCTCTGCAATTTCTTTCAGTCGTCACTTCCCGCGACCCCCCGCCACCTTGCCCGGAGGGGAGGGGCATCCGGGTCCGAAAAGGGCAAGAAATCCCATGCCCGCGACTGCCCGAAACAGCCGACAGCGGTGCGCTCCCACCCTCCTCGAAAGACTTCGCGGCAACCTTGTCGATGTCCTCGGTGGATCCTCGCTCGGTGGAGGACAAAAAGCCTGGGTAAAGCATGTCCGTTGTTAATGTATGAAGGAATCGCACGCCTCTAGCGACCCGTGATGCCTTTTGGCGCAATTGTGGCGACAATGCGGAGTGGGGAGTTGGTGGTGGGGGGGGGAGGGGCCAACGGACCAAGAGCCGTAACCTCGCTCGTTTCGTCCAATCACCGCCGTCGTTTCAACAGCGCGTCCGCCTGCCACACTGCAAACAAAAAAAAATGGTATAGAGTTTGTATGGAAAACGCACGGGGCGGGGGGGACGAAGGGGTTGAAAAACAGCCCCCCTCCTCCAGGGGGGAGGGGGATACCTGCATTTCGTTCCAGCTCCGGCTGCGTTAATGCAGCAAGGCGCACATCCGCGGCTCCCGTATAAGAGTGTTCCTGCACAGGTCCATCGCAATACGAGAGTGACCTACCAATTCCGATTGCTCTCGTGGTCAGATGTACCAACATGATGAATGGTTCGAGCCGGAAACCAAGTCTGGACATACTGTTCCGTGTTGGGGCACAAGGGTTTGGGTGACCATGGATGTTCGACCGGGGACGGTGCGCAAGCTTGACCCTCCTTAGAGATCCTAGTGGCGCAGAGTGCACAGCGGTTACAGCATCTGATGCCAAAATTGTCTTCCACACCAGCTGGATGGTAGGCAACGTTGGAGCACCACTTTCGTGATCGGATGGCCTATGTTCTCCCTGCACCAGAACCGGCACTCAGGCAAGAAGGACCTCACGAAATCGAGCGAGATGTAATACGCAGATTGCATTCCAAGAACATCCCTCCAGAAGGATTTCAGAGAGATGAGGAGCTGCAAAGCATTTAGCAAGGGTTGCGGGTTCATGGTCGTGTGTGGAAGGTGCCAATGGTGTTACGGTTGTTGGTTATGGTTTGGTCCTCTGTTGAGAACGTCCAATGATGGATGGGGCTGTACCCTTGCTTGTGGCCCACGATGACGATCCATGTTGACGATCCACTGTGACACGGGGAAACCAGATGGTCCAAAAACGTGTACCCCGTACCAGTATGTGCAAAAGTACTAACAGTGGACCATTTGCAGTCCGTGATACCCCCGAAACTCGTTCTTCACCCACAGCCCAGCCGGTGATCGTGGCTGCCGATCGTCCTCTTTTCTACTCGTTTGTGCCCTTCATTTGCGATACTTGTCGACAAAGTGGATTTCGAGTTCTGTTGCAATCCTGGAGGTATGCTCCCCTCATGGCTCTGAGGAAACTGCGGGTGAAGTTATCCACTCCCGAAACTATGAGCAATGTCAGTCACTCCAAGTAAACCACATCAGAGGTGACACACCCCTATTCCAAATATTGGTAGCAGATTATTGGTCACGCACGGCAACAGACGGACGAACACCCTCGAAACAATTGGCCCGCACAGGTGTAATCCATCTTGCCCTGGAGGTTCAACGCCAAGCATACACAATCTTGTCCCTACCCCCTACCAGCGAGCAAACGACCCGTTTTAATATTGCGCAGTCCCCCAGGCATCTCTCTTCGAGTTTTCCTAACCCCACTTCCCGTCTTCCCGCCTAGCTTGTTTACTTTTACTGTGATGTCGTTCGGACGCGGCTTCCGCCCCCCCCCCCCAACCCCCCAACCCCCGGGGCCCTTCGAAACTGGGCTGTGTGTGTGTGTGTGTGTGTGTGTCTTTGTTGCTGGTGCTGCTGAGGGAGCGGGGGTGTTTGCTTCTTCTTAGTTTGCAGCCCGCCCTGGCTCCGGGTGCGCCGAAAGGTGCAAGTGGTGGACAGCGGCGGTTGACAGAGTTGTTCCTCGTGACACTGCACCAGGGGGGTCATGTGCTTGTGCAGTGCAGTCTCCCTGAAGACAATACGCGTATACCGACCTCAGATCTGCGGTAAAACAACTCGAAGCACTACACACAACTTGCGTCAATAATGCTACCTAATCTCCGCAACCGAACCCGATAGACCCACACACATACATGAACTTTTCTTGTGATGTCGCGGGCTCAAGTCTTACCTCTCAACCTGGGTTAGAAAATGTTCCTCTTGTGTAAGAATATGACATAACCAAAGCACATCTGACTGTTGTCTGGAATCGCATCAGGGGTCACAAATATTTGATGTTTTAGCGATATCCACCCCCTGCATTCACCAGGAACGACAAAGGATGATAAGGACACTGAAAGGAAGAGAGAGGAGAGGAGGGGGAAGATATCATGATTGTACACGGCGCTTCTTGTACGATGATGCTGGATGACATATGCCGGATGCCTAGCAGTTCGCACCTACGTTGCAACTGGCTATGAACGCGTATCGAAACGTAGGTCGTGCACTACTCCTAAACTATGCGGGCCTGTTGGGGTTGTAGCTGCTTCCTTCCTCCTGCATCTCTGGCAGTGGCGAACCGCTGGGCTACAACGTGTGTGGGATCAAAATGGCAGGAAAATTGGCCAACTAAACCTTGGATGTCGCGTGCTCCCAGAAATAGCTCTGCGAAGAGTACGTACCAACGTAAACCAGTGGTCAGATCCTTCGTAGCTGCCCCTGGTCGCGTCCGAACGGATGAACCCCTGTATAAGTTTCCGTAGATCACGTATTGATACTTCGACCACGCTTCCCTCGAACGAATTGTGGATGCGTTGTGTGCCAGAAGCGATCCAGCTGAACTGCGCACTCTTGCTTTCTTGCAACTGTCTCAACTACTGCACCGGCCAGACACAGATTGCCATGCAACATCAAACACTTTCAGAATCGTGGACCTTCCAAGAAGAAGTCAGAATGAAGATGGTATTCATCCAGGATGTTCACTGGGATTTGAGCAAGGAGGAAACAGAGAGGAAACGTGATGACTGGAGTTCCTGAAACAAACTGATCTCGGGCTGCAGATTGAGGCCAGCAGCACCTGCACAGTGGGCGGACAACTGACGCAATTGCGTGAGCAGAGGAGCCCGGAAACCAGACTCCCGTTTCTAATTAAAAATATATTATATTAGGGTACAGTTTTAATCAGATGGGCGATGTAGAACGAGTCAGTGGTTTTGGGCGGGGGACGGGAGAGGTTGGTTGGCACAGACTATCCTAGGGGCTTGATCATATCGAGGCATCCCTGGAGCTTGCTGGAGAGCTCGTCGGTCTCTTGCTGATGCTGCAATGATAGAGACTCGCGCTTTGCTGAGACTATGAGCAAACACGCTCGTGCAGTCTGCAGCAGGCGCCAGAGACGGCTCTGGTCTGGCATGTCCGTCCGGGCCTTAACTCCCTTTGACGAAGATGTCTCTTTCAGATACTCGCTTAGAGCTTCGACTGCGTGACGCGCAATTGCTATGGCCTGTTCATCTGCGGCTTGAACGAGCTCTTCCAATTTCTCCGGAAGCAATACCGCTGTGTCCAGTACAGCTGAATCGTCAGGTAAGCCTACAAAGACTGGGTCGTGTGCCGGGGCCCTTTCAATGTCCTCTAGCATCTCTGCGATACTAGGTGGATCGGGTAGCTGTGCTTCGATCATATTCTATTGTCAGTCACGTGTCCGTACACACTCCTTCATTTACCCGAACATTTTGTAATCGTCTCAAACGCGAAAACTCTTCCTAAAGCATAGGAAGCGCACTCTTGCTTCTTCAAGACCACCTTTACTCCGTAAATAGCTGGTGAAGCCGTACACTTGACCTGGGATCAAGAGTTTCTGTCTTCCCTAGCCACTGCTCTAGACAATTACTTTGAAAATTTGTTCTCTGGCCAGTAAAGAGCTCTCTCAAGCTACACAAAAGCCCGTGGCTAACGGGCGGTGCACAGTATACACTTTTGCGGTACGTTGTTTTGGAGGCGCAAGTTGTGCCTTCCCTCCCCCCGTTGAGCCACCCTGACCCTTGCCGGTGGGTAGGGGACCGGGCACTGTGTTTGGACCCGCCACAAAAATGACGCAATAAACCGCAGCTATTTCACGGGATCGGCCTGCACTTTTACATGCGTAATCCGTAGGACATAAGCCAATACTATGAACTTGTACGAACAGCGAAGACTATGGACTTCACATAGGGACATACTCAGACCCGCTAACTAATTCACTGCAACCGCCACAATGACGAAAGGTGGCTATTCCCGGCCCGGTGCTACTGAGCGCACGGGACCAAACAACACCATATGGCGCATGCTACTTATTGTTGGCCTTTCGGCTTTCTTTGGGTTGCTAGTGATTGTTAGCTCAATGACAGGCGATGGATCCATACCCAGCTCTTTGGCTTCGGGAATCAGTCCGAGTCATGGAAAAGCAGACAATGTAAGAAATGGACAGGATACCGTAACAGTCGTTCAAGAGCTGACCCTTGTACATGT
This sequence comes from Corallochytrium limacisporum, assembly GCA_002811645.1. Lineage (NCBI taxonomy): Eukaryota > Corallochytrium > Corallochytrium limacisporum. Next base: position 199,663 of record PDIP01000033.1, read on the forward strand.
ATCGACACAGACACAAGTAATAACCCAGTCGCCGGTCACGCACACAGTTACAGAATTGGCAACTCAGGTGGAGGTCGTCGAATGGAAGGAAGGTTTCGATGACCTTGCGTTTGAGGTCTACAATCCAACCACTGGTCACTTTTCAAACGAGCTCTATCTGGATGACATTATTCTTGAGGAAAATGGTCGGGAATTCGTGGCGCTTGTGTATTTTTCAGAAGCATTTGTTCAGATGCTGCGGGTAGCTGTTTGCAATGCACATAAGTCTGGACTCACGAAGCAAATCTTTGTCGGGAGTGAACGCGGAGCGTGCATGGCTCTCTTTAGAGGATGGAGTACATTTCAAGAATACGGTAATGTGAAATGTATTGTACCATCCAAGAACTTAGTAACCCTAGGTGGAGAAGTTGCGAATTGGAACCTCGTAGCAGGTAGTAATTACGCAAAAGTACTCGAGTTCAAAGTGCAGTCAATTATTGACGTCATGACCTGGAAGTACAGCAACGGTAAGCGCCCGGATCTGTATATGTATGACGCGGATGTGATTCATGTCAGGAACGGTGCTGTCAAAAACATGCTACAGAGTTTTCCGCGAGCAGATCTTATCGTACAAGACGACAGTCGGCCGCGCGAACCGGAAACCAAGGACTGGATTAACTTTGGCCTTTTCTATGCCCGAAATACTGACCAGATGGTCAACTTCTTCGAGCGCGTGCTCAGTGAAATGAGAGATCGTGGGGTACCCGATCAGGATGCAGCACAGATGCTATTGCGAGGCAATTTCCAGATGGGCGAAGATAAGAGCGAGAAACCGCTTCCCAAAGATGTGCCACTGGATATTCCTTGGGAAACTGCTGATCCGAACGAGTACTCCAACACCTGGTACGTTTGGTACCACAGGGAGAAGGGCAACGAAGGGTACCATCCGTTCACTTGCCACATCAACGGCATGACCCTTCCATTAAAGATGGAACAGCTTCACCAACTCAGTCGCAAACACTGCCTCATCAATCTAACAGGAGACTGATCCTCCACTTGTACTGATCAAGGATTCACTATTGCCGATTACAATTTTAAAGCATTTTTTAGTATTCTGGCTGTCAATCTATTTTTGATTCACGAGCATTCGCCCTCCCTTACGATGTTACCATTTGAATTCCCGCGTTGATTACATTTTTGTGAATCAAGGATCACCAGTACACGTCTACTATTGTTTTTGTTTCTCTCCCCTCGGACCCCGGTGGAGCAGGGGTCCCTCCCTGTGGTCGCTATAAGTGTAAATGCTCCAGACACCTCTCAAACACGAATCCGTCCTGGTAGTACTTTCACTATGGGCAACAGGCGTCGTTCTTTGCCGTGCCCTCCAAAATAATTGTAGTCGGCGGGCAACAATTCGGGTTTTCCCAGTAGGAGGGCACCCACGGTGCAGTCGAGGGAGCGTGTGCACCTGCGGTCCTCTTCCCATGGGGCTCCCCCTCCCCCAGTACTGAATTCGAGAGGGTTGTGAGTTCTCCCAGCCAATGGTTGTTGTGTCATTCACTCTCTACCCTTTTCGGGTCTGTGAAACTCGCGAGCACGGGATCGGCGGACCAGCAAACGGTCAGTTTTGAAGGGCTGTGAGCAACTGGGGTGAAGAATGAGGGCACTGTACGACTGTCCGTGGTGCAGTTTATGATAGTGTTCTCGTGTGAAAGATCGAAAGCAGATCAAAGAAGGTAGTTCAGAACTGTGAATGAATGGTGTGTCGCGCTCGATATGACCGTCAACATTGTTAGGTTCAATGGAGGTAACTGCAGGATATACTTGCATAAGAAAGGCAATGAGACGTTACGATATCAATTGAAATAGATGGAAATTCTGAAATTCTGTGTTGTAGAAATATAAATTAACTCAAACATGGAGCGGTCAGGCCTCGTGCAGCGGCACCGAGGTGGAAACAAGAAAGAGGACGATCGTGCAAGTGACGTGGACAGTGACAACTACGCCGGAGATGACGACGGAAAGTATGGAGGCAAGAATGAGCAAAACAAGTTGACGCTCATGGAAGAGGTCCTTTTGTTGGGTCTGAAGGATAAGGAAGGATACACCTCCTTCTGGAATGATAGCATATCTAGTGGTCTGCGTGGATGCCTGCTTGTAGAGCTTGCTCTGCGTGGCAGGATCGCGCTGGAGAGCTCTGGCCTCCGAAAGCGCTCATGTATGACGAAGCGCATCATTATTGTTGATGAAACACCTGTTGGTGATGTCATTTTGGATGAGGCAATTAAGCATATTGCCAGCGCTAGCGGAACGGAAACTGTGGATAGCTGGATCGAGCTTCTCAGCGGCGAGACCTGGAATCCGCTGAAGCTGAAGTTCCAGCTTCGCAACGTCCGGGAGCGTCTGGCAAAAAACCTAGTCGAAAAGGGTGTACTGACGACGGAGAAGCAGAATTTCTTCCTCTTCGACATGACAACCCATCCAGTCGTGGATAGCACAGCCAAAGAACGCGTGGTGCGCAAGGTGCAGGACTTCTTGCTGAAGAAATGGGTAAACGACATCACACGCATGGACCGTCGGGTTTTGTCATTAGTGTGCTTGGCCTACGCCTCAGATGTGTTGGAGAACGCTTTCCGTTCTCTCAACGATGAGCAATATGAGTTGGCAACGCGTCGGGTACGAGACCTACAGAATGTGGACCCAGACATTGAAGCTCAGAAGCCGAATTCAAATGAGATCATGTGGGCTACCATTGGTAGTTTCAACAGCCGGTAGATGATAATGATCCGCGGGTATCGCTATAAAACTAAACATCTTGCACTTGAAACATCATCGTGTGGCACAACACACTGCAACATCATCCTTAAGAAACATCTCTTTGCCCTATCCAATGTCATGAAACTCTTTATGATGCATTAAAAACACAAACATGTGTGCACCTTTTTGGTTCTGATCCCTGTTATACATCATAAGCATCATCATTCTGCTCCTATGGTCCCTTCATCCGGTACCATCCCGTCTCATGAATCTCCATGCATTCCAAGAGGACCGGTACCGAGAATCCTCCGGTCTCAGCGGCCCTAAATGGGGGGGGGTTCGCCGACAGGAGTCCCCTCCCCGACGGTTCTCATTCTCTGCAACCCCAGCCCCCTCCCCCCGGGCGGGGGGGCTGGGCTCCGTCCGTTACTCTCAGTAACTGCTCCCCCCCTCCTTTCTCTTCCCTAGTTATTCCCGAAATATTCAACGCTGGCGATCCATAACGAAAGAACTGAAGACTGTCGCGGAGTCGAATGCGCGCGGGAATTTCGAATAAAGTGGTCGGTGGGGCCAGGAGAGGGCGGCGAGGCTGAGGCCATTGGGCGGTACACCGCAAGCTAGAATTCAAAAGAGTTGCCGTGGGTTTGTGCGTCCGAAGATGTTTCTTAGTGGTAGTGGTCTCAATTTCATTTTGAGAGCTCGGTACTGAAGGGCTGTCTTTGGTATTAGTAAATCGCAGACACATTGCTTGCCGGCCAACTGTTCGGCTATTTCAGCGAAGACTCTTCAAAATCACAAAGGTTGAACCCAAAAGAATCTAACCGGTACACCTATTGACGGAGTCATTACACCAGATCATACACACGTATTTCGGGGAAAAGATGTCTAACATCGCTGGTATCCGTGCGAAGCTGGACGCCATGAAAGCGTCTTCAGCGTCACGGGCAAGTGGCACAGACTCTAGCGGGACAGTGAAGGGATCGCCCCTTGCTGACCGTACCAACATTAAGAATACACTAATTAGCACAGAGACACCGACGGCCAAGACTCCCAAGGCACTTCATATGGATACGGATACCGGAGAGAAGACATGGAGCTTGGACGATTTTGAGATTGGCCGACCTCTTGGCAAAGGTAAGTTCGGTAAAGTCTACCTAGCACGTGAAAAGACAAGCAAGTACATTGTAGCGCTCAAGGTCCTCTACAAGAGTCAACTGTGCAAGAACAAAATGGAACACCAACTTCAACGGGAGATTGAAATTCAGACCCATTTGCGTCACCCGAATGTGTTGAGGCTGTTTGCCTACTTCCACGACGAGAAGCGCATCTTCCTTGTTCTGGAATACGCAGCTGGAGGAGAACTGTACGAGGAGCTCCAGAAATGGACCTGTTTCACCCCGTCTCGTACTGCATGGTACATATACCAGTTGGCAGATGCGCTACAGTACTGCCACCGGAAGAACGTCATCCATCGCGATATTAAGCCAGAGAACTTGTTGCTATCTGATGATGGCACGATTAAGATTGCGGACTTTGGATGGTCCGTTCATTCTCCGAACCAACGCCGCAACACCATGTGCGGCACTCTAGATTATTTGGCTCCAGAAATGGTGATGGGGGAGGGACATGATGAAGGTGTCGACGTTTGGGGCCTTGGGGTTTTGTGCTACGAGTTCCTAACGGGAACGCCGCCCTTCGATGCGCACTCGTACACAGAGACCTATCGGAACATCCACAATGTCAATTTCAAGTTCCCGAGTTCAGTTGATCCTGGAGCCCGAGACCTCATCCGCAAGGTATTGCAACGCCGTGTGGAGAAACGTATCAGCCTGAAGGACTTGATGAAGCACCCTTGGATTCAGGAGTACAAGACCGCCTATGAGAAGCAAAGGGCAGAGAAGGCCGCTGGCAAGGCCGATGCTTAAGTCTCAATTTCCTTCCATTTCCTTAACGACCACAATGTCACACGGCATACAAATCCATAAACACGATTATTCATGTAAATAACTTGCCAGCAGTCATGAACTCTTCCATGGCGAGCCCAACTCCTGTAGGCCCAGCAGAGATTGACGCCGCCCACTGGCTCCCCGGCCCCTTCTGAAATTTAGGCCCCGCCCCATTCACCCCACTCCGACCCGCTGCCATTGCTCCTCTCCGGGCGTAGTGTCTCCAGGCCACGGGCTTCGGACTTTTGCCAATTTCCTCCCCCGTTTCCCCCCCCCCCTCCCTCTCTTCTCTCTCTCTCTCTGACCATGCGCGACCGGCAGTACGTTCACTACCGGACCGCGGCCGCACCCCTGGAGCAGGCACCGCATCACGGGGCAGGGTAGGTCGCGAGCCCCACGACGAAAAGGAAGGGAAGCAAAAAAAAAAAAAATGAAGAGCGCCTTCTCCAGAGGCTGAATAGCGAATGTACGAAGGCAGACCGCACCGACCCTCTTCGGCCAACCACCACCACCAGCAAAGAAAAGAGCTGAAGACAGCGCGGTACGTAGTGCTTCATTTTTTTTTTT
>PDIP01000033.1:205114-246555 GCA_002811645.1 Corallochytrium limacisporum
GGGGGGGGTGTTAAGGGTCTTTGCAGTTTGAGTGCGCAGCAGAACAGCGGGGCAGTTTTGGCTTACTTTGGCGGGAAGGGGGATCTGGACCCCCGAGGGCGGTGCCGGCAGAGAGCCTACCCCCGGTCCCGGAGGGAAGCGGGTGGCTCACCGCCTGTATCACGCCACTTGAGACCCGCCTGCGCTGGGGTCTGAGCCGGTGGGCAAAGAGGTACTTGGGAGGCCGAAAGTGCGGGCATCTTAGGCCGTGATGCGATGGGTGTATCGGTCCTACACAGCCTTTGAAAGCATTAGTAGGGGACTCGATCACAATTTAAAGCAATAAACACGATCTAGTGTAGAAAGACTTCGTCAGGGGAAGGAATCTCACAGTTGTGCAAGATGGACGAAGAATACGAACATTCTGGATACAATAGTATCGACATAATGCGCATGCTCGTCGCGGTCATGAACAATCGCGGGGGTGGGATCACTGTACGCATGGAAGAGGACTCTGAGGAGGAAGACGATGATGCCGTGGACCAACAGGACTTGGACACAGTGAACCCGAAGGCGCTACAAGGGAGTGCCTTCCAACAGCAGGTAAAGCATGACTCAGGTATGGGTTCAAAGTCAAATGTAATGCAATTATTGAAAAACAGAGAAACCAACCAAACGGGAAGGAGCCAATTTAATGAGGTGGAGAAGGCAGCGGCGATGGCCACGCATTTACCAAACGGACCGCCCATTGAAGTCGACGTTGACATCCATGATCAGATATTTTGCGGAAAGTTTAGCGAGAATGGTAAGGTTTTCATGTCTGCAAGTCAGGGTGCCATGATCCATCTCTATGATGTGGAAGATAACTGGAAGGTGTTCAAAGCTATCCCTGCGCGCCACACCGGCTGGGCTGTTGTGGATGTTGCCTTTAGCAGGGATGCACACTGGATCATTTACTCCAGCTGGAGTGACCATGTCAACTTCGTAAATCTCGTAAGCGCTGAGGAATACCACGAGCCTCTTCTGTTTAATGAAGGCGATCATCATTTCTGTCCCTTTAGTATCAAGTTCAGCCATGATGCCTCCGAAATCCTGGCAGGCGCAAATGACGCATGCCTGTACATCTATGACATGGAAGAGCGTAAGGTTTCACAACGCTTCCGTGCTCACGACGACGATATCAACTGTGTCAACTATCTAGATGAAGGCCGTAACATTATTCTGTCCGGTTCCGATGACAGTATGTGCAAGGTATGGGACCGCCGTGCTTTGTCCAACAAGAAGCCCATTGGTAAGATGGCGGGCCATAACAATGGTCTGACCTGTATTGATCCAAAACACGACGAACGTCATTTTATTACCACTTCGAAGGACCAAAGTATCAAACTCTGGGATATTCGTAAAATGTCCGATCCGGAAGCCCATATACATCCCAGCCGATACGCAATGGGCCAGTGGGACTACCGAAGCTCTGTCGCATTCAACAGAGGCAAGCTACCAGCAAAACACAAGCACGATACGTCGATCATGACCTATCGGGGCATGTCGATTCAACGGACTCTGATCCGCTCCTATTTCAGCCCGAAGGAGACGACTGGACAGCGTTACATCTACTCTGGTAGCTACGATGGCACTGTCTACATCTTTGATAGTTTGACGGGCGAGATTGTAAAGCGCCTGGAAGGACACCGCCATTGTGTTCGTGACGTGTCTTGGCATCCCTATCGACCACAACTGGTGAGTGTGGGCTTTGACTGTACGGTCAAAATGTGGAACCATGAGTCCCTGAACAAATTGGGTACCAACGAAAGGCCAAAGGCCCGGAGACATCATCGATCCAATGAGACTGACTCTATGGACGAGGATGACCATTCCTTCTACGATGAAGATGATGACGACGATGATGATCCAGATTATGATCCTTTCGAGGTGTACTAAATCTTCGTATCTATATTATGACTTCCAACGAAAAAGCAACAAAAAGAACATCATTTCATTACGCTCCTAATTCCATGATCTTCCGAATTACATTCCAAATGATGACCCATGAACGACTAGGTGCTTCGAAGAACGGCTACTTTGCTTGAATTCTGTTTGTTTTATAGAAACGGTCTGTCCGCTATGCAAACTCATCCTTAAGCGGACGCTCCATGAGGAACTTCATGCCCTTGCTCGGGTCCATCTCCCCTCTGATGAACATGTCGATGGCAAAGAACAGAGGACAGTCCAGTCCGCGTTCCTTGCACATCTTGGCCGCCACAGCGGCAGTGGGCACACCCTCGACGACCTCCCCCATGGACTGGAGGATGTCGTCCAGCTTTTCACCAGCACCCAGACGGCGTCCCACCGTCTGATTACGAGATAAACTACCGAAACAAGTCAGCATCAAATCACCAAAACCTGATAGACCGCTCAAAGTCTCTGGGCGGCCCCCGAGGGCATCTGCAATGTCGCGCATTTCCTTACAGCCGCGGGTTACAAACGCGGCCATGGTGTTGTAGCCAAAGCCAGTACCTTGGATGATACCCGCACCAATGGCCAGAGGATTCTTTAAAGCTCCACCGATTTCAACTCCCTTGACGTCGGTGCTTGTGTAGATGCGGAATGTGTTCAGGGTCAGCCACTGTTGAACCTGCTTTGCATCCTCAAGGTTCTCTGCCGCGCAGACCGCAGTGGTGGGATAATTCTTCATCATTTCTTTGGCAAACGATGGACCACTGATATATGCGGTGCGGAAGTCGGGCCCCAGAGCACTGTGGATCACTTCGTGCATAAACTGTTCGGTCTTCACATAGATACCCTTGGCAGTGGAGAGCAGGATAGCATCCTTTGGGAACTTGGCCTTCTTGGACATGAGGTAGTCATAGGACAACTGCGTGGGAATGCAGTGAATCAGCAACTTGGCGTCCTTCAGTGCCTCATCATCATCCGTGGTGGCCGTGACTCCCTCTGGAATATCGAATTCCTGTAAATGCTTGGGGTTGCGGCGAATGCCATTAATGAGCTCGCACTGGCGCTTGTCACGGCATAAAAGCATAACCTGGTGATGGTTGCGCGCGGCAATTGTGGCCATGGCAGTACCAAAGGCACCTGCACCAAGAACACATACTTTGATGTTTTCACGGTGCTCGGGAGGAAGATAGTGTCCGTGGTGATTTCGTTCTCCCGCCATGGTTGCTACAGTGTGGTATTGGCTGTTCCAAACTTCGAACCTCAGTTCTCGCTCAGCCTCCAGACTATGATGAATTGACTCACACCGACGCGGTCGATCTACTGGATTAAACTGGGCTCCCAAAGTAGCTGACACGATCAGCTGCGCAATGGACACCTGCCCATGCTCCGCATCCCACAAAGCACACTTCAATGCAATGCACTGGCGTACGTACAGCGGTGTCCACCAAGCAAGCCCAGGAGGAGGGGGGCCCGGGGGGAGCTCACGTCCACACACACTCCCCCCCCCCGCGTGTCGTGTTCGGCACGAACGGTTCGGTATACACACACACGCACTCCCCCCCCCCCCTTCCCCTTCTCTCCTTTTTTATCATTCCTTGTTTTCTTCTCTTTTTTTTTCTTTTTTTTGAGTGACCTTGGGAGCGGGACGAGGAGTAACCGTCCCAACCAAAAAAGAATAAGTATATTTACTATTGTTATTAAGCGTATTGAAAACCCGCCGGTGGCCAAATGATCTCTCGTCCGTGGGCTTTTCTTCCCCTCCCCCCCCCTCTCCTCCGGGCCGGGCCGGTGCGTGGAGCGCGCTCCAAAGAGACCCGTGTTTTCCTTTCCCGCTACTAACTCAAACTATAACCCGGAGCCGGGGCGTGTACTACACACACTGAAAAAAAAAATAATGGCTACGCTACGGTGGTACCACCAAACACACTCACACCCCCCCTGGCCCGGACTTTTTAAGGCCCCCCCCCTCCCCCGGGGGGCTTTGGGGCAAGCCGTCGTTTTGTTCCATGGCTGTGAAGAGAAGAGAAGCGAAGAAGCGAGAGGGATTAGTTAGTTTATCACACTTGAGATTCATGGGAAACAGACGACGATGCGAAGCGTTAAAATTACAGCACACGCAGCTCACGCCGCGCACGAATTCGGTCTGACGAGTGAGTGGTGAGCTCGGAAGTGTGCATGACGCGGGTGGGGTGGCAACCCTTGAGTTGTGAGGTTTTCGGGTGCGCATACATAAGTCACTTTCAAAATACGCAGAGTGTACGTACATAGTAGTCGAATGGCTGCGCGATGGAGACGAGTCACAATGAAATATGCGATGAATTCTTCGTTGTCCACTGAGGGGACGGGACGGGACGAGACAACGATGGCAGTGTCCCTTTATGGTCGCGACAAGATCGCTGCTTTGGTTCAAGTTTCATTCTTGCGCAATTGGCTTTCAGCGTGAAAACCCCCTATTTCGTCTGGCCCACGGGAGATGCTTCTTGGGCCAAACGCGTGAGCACCAACCCGTTCCTGCGTGTGTGCGTGCGAGAGCGATAATGGACCACACCGGTGGATACGGACCATCCCTCCCCCCCCCCTTCGTTTGCTTCATTTGCACACACACACATACACGCTGCCATTTGGTTTCTTTCCTTTGTATTTCCGTCATTTTTATCGCTACGAAACTTGCCCCCATCCCCAACCCCCGATATTACCTCCCGGGGGGAGGGGGGGAGAGTCGAACCGGGAGCATTTGTTTTTTCTTTATTTTTCTTGTAAGCTACACACGGCAGTGAAAGCAAAAATATCAGCACCCCCCCCCACCCAAACCAACCCCGTCCGTACTGCAGCCATCGTTTTCCCGTCCGGACGACTCGCAGCCTGCCCCCACCCCTCCCCCTCCCTTTCGATTTTTGCCTTAAATTTTCGCTAAGGGCCCCCCTTGGGGGGGGGGGGGAGAGGTGCCCAAGGTTTTTAAACACCACCCTCCTGCGCAGCTGGTGTTTTCCCGCTGTGGCAGTTCGAGGGGGGGGGAGGGACGAGTTCGCAGGTGTGAAAGATCTCGCAGCGCGTTCGTTTCGCCGAAAAATTTCTTCTCTTTTCTTTTTTTTCGGCAGGATCACACCGGGGCTGAAATCCCGCTTGGCCCGCCTTTGTCCCTCCGGGAAAAAGAGCAAGGGACCGTAGGCAGCTGAGCATAGTGAAAGTACCACGAAGAAGCGGGGCCGTCGCGTCGAGCTGGGTGTTTTGTTTATTTCGCCCGGCCTTGTACCGGTGATAAAGATGGGAGAAAATAGACTCCCGTTATTTGATTTTAAAGGAAAGCAAATCACCCGCAGAGGTGAGACCCGCCGGGGGAGTTGACTGAGACCCGCCTAACGGAAACAGACGGGCGGATCAGGGACTGTGAGTTGGTAGATGAGGCACAGATGGTAGTGTGATCCGGACAAATGATGAATATTTGTGTATATTTTATAGCTTAATCATATCTACATTGAACAATACGGCAGAAAAACTTGGGATCAATACGCGTTTGCAGCATGGTGACAGCAAGGACACAGAGGCAATCAGGAGCGATCAAGAACTGGGAAATCACACTGATCGTAAACAACAGACTAAAAAATCACCGTTTGATTGAGCTTTTGGGAACTCGTAAGTTTAAATTGCGATGTAGGTAAGACATTGAAAGTCACAGGATGCCATAGCACAGATTTACTAACATACGATTCAGACTCCGAGACGACGCCATCGAGTACGATTATTGTGCCCCAGGTCGGCCTCTGCTTTGTGTTGGTCAGTGGAATGGCAAATGGGGATGCTGCATGGGTGTCCCGTGTCAAGGACATTCTGCAAACGGCGAGTAAGCTGTTCCGTACCTGTGTCGCTCTTCTGTTTGGAGTGTCTGCTTTGCGAGGTACCGCCAGTGTGCAAATGCAACTGCTGTGCGCTGAATACAGGATTAGCGCTGTTCCAGCGTGTCAGATTCTTGATGCCTGCAGTGCCATTGATACATATGCCAAAGCGTTCCTGAGGGAGCATCGGAAAGCTACCAAGGACCTGTCCCTGACCTTGGAACCGGAGGTAAATGTCAAAGCCATCACAAGCATCTTGAAAGTGATTCCTAGCGTTAACAATTTGGAAGCCGTCATGCTGCAGAGACATTTCGGTTCCTTGAGGGAGATCGCCAAGGCCAGTCGCAAAGACCTCAGGGACGCAGTGCAAAGTAGTGCTATAGCTCATGATATTGATCACTTCTTTAAAGCCGATATACTATTGTAGAAATTTCAGGGAAAGATGTAAATATACAGAAGTGCGGAAATGATGGCCAATGCGATCGCCATGGCGATCTCCAACTTGGTGACCATGGGCTTACGCGGGTCCACAGTCTTGTCGCCACCCGATGACGACTCGGATTCTGCCCTCCCACCGCTGTAGCCGTCAATCATCTTGCTGTAGGCATCGCGCTGCTTCTGGACTTCCGCCTTGCGGGCTTCCTTGCATCGCGCGAGGCCCACCTTCGCACTACCGTTATTTGGATCCTCGCCGAGACATGAAGTATAATACCAGACTGCCTCTTCATACTCCTTTGTAGATTCGTGAGACAAAGCCATGCGGTATAGAGCCTTCACATTCTTCTCATCCAATTCCAGGACCTCCTTCAGGGTTGTCCGGGCCTTCTTTGGCTCCTTGAGCTTAATTTCAGCAAAGGCACGGTTATTCAAGCACACTGCCCGCGTTGCACGAATCTGTTGCAGCTGGACCGCATCCTTGACACCATCCTCGACCAAAAAGCTGACAGCTTTGTTGTAAATATTGAAGGCTCCTTGAATGTCGCCGGTGTGCAAGACTTCGTTCCCTCGCTCCTTTCGTCCTTCTGCGCTGTTGACCCGCTGCTCAGCTGTCATGACCTCTGGTGGCGGACGCATGTCGCCCACTTCCTTAACCGTCACATATATCGCAATGTCTTGGTTTGGGCCGATATTTGAACCATTTCCGAACTCAGCAAATGCAAATCGTGCCCTAGATTTGATAATGCAACTGTCGCCCTTGTGCAGCATCCGGACCACGAGGTCGAAGGCCGAGCACACGTCATCATCGCCGAGAACTGTGTCAATATCCTTAGGAGTCTCTTGAGCAAATGTCTCAACAGAGAGGTCCTTGGAAAACTCCATAGGTAGCAGCACATACCGAACAGTCACATGCTGACCAGGACTCAAATCCTGAGAATGCCTCTGCGACGGCTCGATAACCTTGTACAAGAGGTCTCCACTACCCAAGAGATCTTCATAGCCCTTGTTTGTTTCGTCAGCAACGTCCACCCAGCTGTCGCTGCGCTTTGGCGACAGTGTCTCTGTCCTATTTTCTTCCGACTCGCTCATTGTCGTTTCCACCTGGTTCAAACTCCGGTGTGGGTCCACAATCTCAACCTCAATCATAACGCTACAGTCGAAGCATGCTAAATAGGTGGAAACAAGGTGCACACGGATTGTGAAATGGTTCTCGAATTCAACACCAGCCGGCCCGATCCTGCCCCCCGGGGGGCCATGGCGCCCCAGGCACAGTTGTTCTTCCCCTATGGGGCGATTCCACCTCATTTTCTTTGCCCCCGGGGTTGCGCCCCGACGGCGGTAGTAACACGGGAAAGGGGTTAGTGTTTTTTTTTTCTTTCTTTATTTCCCCTTTTTCTTTGTGTCTGGAGGGCGAGTAGCAACACCAACTGCTACGAGTCAGGAGAGAAAACGGGTGTGGGCCTGGCCGGTGACCAAAAGCCGGGATCATCGTCGCACGATGGTGTGACTAAAGCACTATGTTCGATGGGTTTCATTGATCTCCTTAGGAATCGGACTGGATAGTTTAATAGAGGGACAAAAAGACAGGAATTCTAATTTACATCTTGTAGCTGGCATCGATGCGGTCCAGTTTACGCAGCTCAGCTTGCCATACCAGAGGGGCGACCATAGGCAGACCCTTCGCACCTTGGCCAGCAGCATTGGTAACGGACGCGTCAGATGGGATATTGAGTAATTCAGAACCACCAGCAAGAGCACCGACCTGGATCTCACACGCCTTTAGCAAGAATGAAGTAGCCAAGAACGCTTCCGGAATGGTGGAACCAACCGTCAGAGAACCGTGATTGCGCAAGAGCATGGCCTTCTTATCACCCAGGTCCGAAATGATGCGCTGGCGCTCCTCCAGATTGTCAGCGATACCCTCAAAGTCATGGTAAGCGACCTGGTCACGGACAACAAGGGCAGTCTGACTCAGAGGCATGAGACCGTCCTTCATGGCACTGACAGCGACCGAAGGGGCGTAGTGAGTATGGATAACAGCTTGCGCATCTTCCCGTGCCATGTGAATGGCAGAATGGATGGTAAATCCAGCACCATTGACCAATTTCTTCTTGTCATGCTCGGAAACAATGTTTCCTTCAATGTCAATTTTCACGAGAGACGAGGCTGTGGTCTCATCAAAACCGGTGCCGTAGTTGTTGATCAAGAAATGATGTTCGGGCCCCGGCACACGGGCAGTGAGATGAGTGAAGATGGAGTCATCCCAGCCATAGAGCGCAACCAGGCGGTACGCAGCAGCCAGGTCGACACGGAGGGCCCATTCCTCAGGAGTGACGTGTTCCGGACGGTAAGTCAGGGGATCAACAGGGCCACTGCTGCAACTTGCATTGCGGCACACCTCTTCGGAAGACACGTAGCCGACAGTCAAGGCAATCACACCAAGGATAGTAGAAAGCTTCATGTTTGTAGTGTGTTGTCTGGTTCAGGATAAGAGTCGTGTCGAACTGTTTAGGCCGGTTGTTCGTTTCTTCTTTAAGCAGACAGTTTCACCTACCCCGCCAGTACTGACACAGATCCTTTGCTTTTTATACCTGAGGTCAAGATCTTCCTTGTATCACCATGCGAAGGTTGGCCAGATGTTCGAAGGTTCAGGCATGCCTCTACTTGGGCCGACGGCAAGCTGTCAAAGGAAACCAAGGCCCCAATACATTCATGATGAGCCTCAGTGTCCACTGCAGCTCCATGTCATCCGCATCGGGCGCACCACCCCCCCCCATTCTCCCCTTACCACACACACACACACTGTGCACAAAATAGAAAAGGGGATGCTCCGCACCCGCCTCGCCCAAGTTCGCGCAGACACACCTACCGCTGTCAACAAACTGATAGGACCGTGGTGGTGAAGCCCTTCCCGGCCCGCCGACAAAGCCTTGGGGAGGAGGGGGGGAATATTTAAGGGGTAAGCCGCCTGGCTGGCCCAGTCAACTTTTATTATCCTTCTTTGGCTTGTATCCGTCATTCGGACAATTCACTATCTCTCGCTCGCTCCGGGCCGATTGGTATGTGCGGGTGAGTGGAGTGTGCATCAGCACAAGGATTTGTAATTCTCTTCGTAGCGAGGCGCATTTCATTCATATCACAAGACAGAACTGGAATCCGGCGACATCACCCGAGCTGCCGGCCACAGCAAAGGGAGAAAGGGGTGCAGAGATCACGCACGGGTTAGAAGCTCGTCAAGGATTAGCACGGGAACCCGAGCAGCGTTGGGGGTGTAGCAGAGAGAGAGAGAGCTTGCTGCCCATTCAACCGGAGCTCTTGGAAAGAAAGAAAATAAAAATCCGCAACGCCCTGGCGTAGAGTTTTCGTAAGAGGCCGCCCGTAGGGCTTTTAAATCCCCGGCCGGCAGATAGGACGATACCAACCGGCCCCCCCCCCGGGGGGAGGGGGATTCAGCAGAGAAAAGGGGGGGGGCACCCGTACCGAATCTGGGCGGGCTGTACGGTGAAAATCTTCCTGTTTGCTTCGCTCGCCTGCCTTGAAACCCAATGAAAAAGAAAATCAGAAAACAAAACCTTTGCTTTCTGGAGGCCCTCGTGAGATTATCTAGCCAGTGTGGCTGCTACTACCGAACCCCCCCCTCTCTCCCCTCGGGGGAGTTGTCCACCACGAAATTCCCGCTTGCATCACGAACACGCCCAAAAGTATCGCAAATCGTTCCAAACCGAGGCTTCATTCATCAATTCAAGGGAATGTAAATTGTACCCCATTATGAGGTCAAAGAGGGGAGGGGAGGAGGGGGGGGGGGGAACAACATCGCTGGCTTTTTAATGAATTCTTTCTAGCGGACCGCAGCAGGAACTGAGGGCCAGGACATAGGCAACAGAAACTTGCGATGGCAATTTGTACGTGGTATCAAAATGAGAACATTCCTGCGCACTGGCCGTTCCCGTCCCGCACGATTGCGCTTCTGTCAGATACGATCGCCAGCTCGCTGCGTTCTTGAAGACATCTAAAAGGCCAAGGCTTTTTGCCGGAAATTCTGAAAGAAAGGCGATGATTTGTTGTGACCCTGTAAGTCGGTGTGCGTGAACACAGCTTGACGTACTTCTCAATGCAGGCATAAACGGCCAGCTGTGCAGTGTGTAAAGAACAGTGTGGAACACGAAGAAACTGAGATCCCAGCAAGATTTCTTCACTTGTTTGTGCCATTTCTGCATTTCTTGTGCCATTTTCAACGGCATGTTTCTTCTCTGACGATATTGTGCTCGTGTTTATGGATCAGTCGATAGTTGGCCTGAGATCAACAGGGTCCATATCGACCGGAATCCAGGAAGGCATTTAGGGGCCGAATGGAACCTGTTTATACGGAAATGGAGAGATTCCAAGGGGATCAAACACAGTACATGTTGAACTCTACGCAGTTTCGCAGATGAACATTAACGGTACACCACAAGGCATTGCTAATTATAGACGCAGCAGAGACGAAAGTCACTTTGCATCTCTGACCCTGTTGTGATCTTCCAGTGTTTGCCACGTCCAAAAGCACGTTGGATTGTGATCTCTTGTCATGCATGCACCATGGCGATGAGGATAAACCTCCAAGATTGTTTGTTAGCGCGACTATACCCAAAATCTCACGCACTATTCAGTCTCTCCTTCGGTACGAATCTCATTGTCCAATGGAATGGGCACGTCTGGAGGTCTCCACCGTACCAAACCAGAGCGGATAAAAGGTGAATCCGAACGGGATTTGCACTACATAGAGAATTAGTAATAAGCAGAGGGGCTGATAAACTGGTGCCCCTCATCTGTAAGGTGAGCCGTTGAGCAGTTTTGGGGCAGACACCCCCCCCCGGGGGGCCTTTTTGTTCACCTGCACCCTCCACTGGGCCAGCCAGCCCGTCAGGCCATAAATCGGCAGACCTGCTTCCACGCCTTGCGACAAGGATCGAGGAAAGGAAAGGGGGGGGGGGATGGAATCGTCAGCTCCGGTACATTCACTACTGGCAAGCAACCCCCCCTTGGTCCAGAGCCAGCACATTTCATTTGGTGTCGCATTTTTGGCACATTAATGATAATTTAGGGTGTCAGTTATATTCACTGCTCGACGGGAGGTGTTCGGAGCACAGGCCGGCGCGAAAGGTTTGAGTGGGGGTGCAGACCGCTGTGAGACCGTGCCTGAGGCGTCGGATCACAGGTGGTTGGGGGAAGTGTCACTGGGTAGCTATAGACGTGCTGGTACTTTTGAACATGCACAAGCTTCGCGGAAGTTTAGAGTACCTGACAATTTTGAGCTGATTTCTCAATGGCAAGTCCTTGCGAGTGAGAGTAGATATGCCGGGAGAGCAAGGACTGTGATCGGGACGTGATGCCAGACGTTGACGCTGCCCGCCACAGCGCCGGAGCCTATGGATTTCCAGATGATCTGGACGAATGGGTAATGATTACAAGGGGCATGATTGATCATGCAGGTTCCTTTGATGAACTCATGGAGGCTCTAAAGTCATTGGAGAGGTGTGTTCAGCAATATCGTGTCACTAGTTTTGATGATACCATCAAAATCAGCCAGGTAGCTGCGGCTATAGCGGAAGTCCTGGTCACCTACGTTTGCCCAGCAATTGCAGTACAGCGAAAACACTTAGTTATACTACTTTGGACCTTAATTTGCTTACAAAATGACCTCTACAAGGACGCGCGGGCCATTGAAAAGACTGAGCTCCCTAAAGTGAAGATCGGTGATAATGCCATCAAGACTATCTTCGAACGGATACGAAAATTTCCGACCAAAGATGACGTACACGTCTTGCCAGGTTTGCTAGTCTACATTGTGACGAAAACTATTTGGGAAAGTTCCCCTTACACATCAAGATGGAAGGGCTCTCTGTCGATAGTATTGGAGCTTCAGGTGAGAATTCGGGCCGGCGGGCAGACCGAGGAAGAGGAACTCAAGGTGGGCTTTGAGGTCGCTGAGGAGCATCTTCAAGAGCTTGCAAACATGTACTTTGTGCACAAAGTTCCTCTGCATACCAGCAACTTGGAAGTCCTGCGATTCATCAAAAATTTTGTCGTCAATCACATCCACGCGGTACGAAAAACTCCGGAACCTTTCTTTAGCTTATTCTCCACCCTGTGGCAGGCACACATCGCATCCAATGACAAGCAAGGAAGATACGGCACTCGGTTTGGAAATTGTCTGTATTCCGTGTCTCAACAACTTTGTAAGCAGCCCTGGTGGCCAACATTGCTACGTGAGCATCGGGAAGAATGCTGGGTCTTGAACGACCCAAAGATCAAAATCGTCATGCTCTTCTACAGCATGTGGGCATCTGTCCCGGGAGAAGAGGACAGGCACAAAGGAAGGACCTTCATCTTGCACAGTGAAGCATGGTCGACTCTCTTTGTCGAGCTTGTGAGCAATCCTACGGCTCCAATCCTTGATGATGCCTTAGAGGAAATGATGTACATGTGGGGGGTGCACGTAAGCAACCTGGACCCTGAAGGAGCATATGTAGTTCTGAAGAGCCTAGGTCGTGCCCTTTTGAACACGAACGACCGTTTGTGGGAACGTCAGAGTTACCTGTCGCATGCATTGCGCTTGGTGTGGCAATTGCATCATCGCGTCGCTGTGGAGCAGTTCATGCCCTGGGTCCACCAAGTTGACCCGGAACAGTATAGTAGACCCAATCTCTCCGCCCTGAGCCATGCCATTGGTCAGGCGGTAACCGTTAATGACAGCATTGGGCAATATTGTCGCAAACCGGGCGCCTTCGGCTGGACACCACCGGAGGCACTAGTGTGGTGCAGTGTTCATAGAGATGTCATTGAGCGACATCGTGGCACTCTTCCATACATCAAAGTAGACAAAGTGATGAGTCCACGGGAGGCGACAATCGTGGCCACGGCCCGAGCTCGACTAAACAACACGGGAGTCATTGAGAAACATCTTTGGGAGTACCTTTACCGGAAATTCACAAGCGACCAATGGGTAATGGACTGGCTCAATTACTTGCCTTTGGTACCGTATCTATCCAACGAGCACTTTGCTGTCCTTTGGAGGGATCTGGACTGTAAAATCGGTCAGAGTTCGACGTCCTGTGGCAAGATGATCACATTTGCTATCATCCAAACCATGCTTGCGTGCATCGGCAATTACGTCAATAACCACGGTACTAATCACATGGCCCCGGAGGTCGCTGTGAAACTCCTGGAGTTTCTGGTACCAGACGCCTACACCGTGTCCCTTATGACTATCCTCGTCGATGAATTGAATGAGTTGATGCATTGTGAGGAAGTTCTCGATGTCCTCCCTGCCCTCGAGAACATAGGCGAGCTAGCAAGACAGCGGATGGAGACCATGACTTCATCTATATCAGAAAGAGCACCAAATCATCCACATTAAACTATTGCAATATTTATGTTTCTACTGGAACATTTTTTTGACGTTGAACCCGATGGATACTTGAATACCCACGTCATGCTGTCTGGCCAGCTGCCTTCTGGTCAGCCGCTGCGTTTGGTGGGCCATCTATCGGTCTCTCGGTGATAGTTTGGTTTTGGTTGAGCTCTGCCCGGCTGTCCTGCTCTGGTAAAGCGGACTCTGCCGCTTTCCCCTCTTCTAGCGACCCTTTCTGTTCGTTCAAATGATTTCCTGTGCTTGCGTTGATCTCCTTTGCCGGCACCATCCGAACGTATTTCCAAACCTCATTCGTGTGAGCAAATTCCTCTGCAGCTACAATCTTTGCGCGATCTTTCCTGTTCTTCTCCGTACCCCTGTGAACTTCATCGCCATCAACCTTCACAATGCCTACAAATCGAGTCTTTCGGTTGCCATCTGTTGAGCTCTCTTCTACTTCTTCAGCTTCAAGGCTAATGCGAGAGTCCCCAATTCGCTCCTTTAACCAAACGTAAGGTTTGCGCAGTCTTTGACCTTCCATTTTGGGACCGTCCAAATACCAACCTTTAACGGTCATGCCGTTTACTTGCACAGTTGATCCTTTCACAGAAGAATTCTGCGTGGAAGCAGCACCCTTTACGGTTGCTCGGTGGCGAGAAGGGTAACTGGCAAATCTGCCTTTCAACCCTTCAATGTGAACGTCCATGATTAGCGGCCTGGCGTTGCCATCTGTCTGTGCTTCTACAGGCTTCGGTGGCAATAGGTCGTTCTCATTCGTGAAGCGATGCTGTTCAAATGCCCACGGCTCATCAAAGTCCATATTCTGCTGCTCCTGGTTGCACCAGCCGTTCCTGCGGGTGATGAAGTCCACCACGTTGATATAGCCGTTGATCCCCGTCGGATCATGAGGAAAGGAGTTGAAGGCTTGTGGCAGAATGGCATAGCTCAACCATGCATCCTGAGCAGCGTATAAAAGCTGACGGGAGGTTAGTGGGTAATTCTCCCAGTTTGAAAGGCTGACCTTCTTGCTCTTCGCGATGCCGAGTTTGAGGAACTTTTCTGTCAACCTGCCCATACCTGGAACATTTTTGTTCGTCATTTTAAGTAAATCCATTCGCTGAAAATCCACTGCACCCTTCATGTATATTCCGAAATCCTTTTTGAAACGCTGATAGTCACCCTGGAGGGCTACACCGCTCTTGATCATTGCCTGATCTTCAATGAATTCGCGTAGAGCGGGAGGTATCCGGCTAAAATATGCCAAGTGGAACAGGTAGCATGTGTCATTGTTACTAATTTGCAGTAATGCTGTAGGTGACCATCGGGTCTTGTTAAAGGCCTTCCATTCCAAATCAAATCCCCAGAGCCGGCCTGAAGTGTTTGGATTGATCGCTTGGATGTAGGACTCAGCCTGATCTGCATCCATCGCATAGTACACCTTGAGCTGCTTCACATAGTCCGG
The DNA here is from genome assembly GCA_002811645.1 of Corallochytrium limacisporum. NCBI lineage: Eukaryota > Corallochytrium > Corallochytrium limacisporum. Next base: position 220,173 of record PDIP01000033.1, read on the forward strand.
AGTCTTTTTCTTGGGTGGTGGTGCGTCTAAATCAAGGTTTTCAGCCGTGCTGACCGGTGCATCCCCTCTGCTTTCACCCTGTTGCTGTTGCTCCTGGTGCCGCGGCTGTTCTTGTTGTGGTTCGGCTTCCGATCCCGTCGTGTACGTCGCCAGCGGCTTTAGAAGGCCACTGCGATGCGTCCTCAACGCTATCGGCAGATACCTCCGGATAGGAGGTATTCTTAACATGTTTAAATCTGGTTGCTCTACTGTTCCTTTCTCTAATTATCCTCAAGACGCAACAAAATCCTGGTCTACCACTGGTGGACCCAGCCAGTGAACTCACATCATGACCAGCCTCTAGCTTACCATATTTGACTTTACCTACTTCTTGCCACTATTTAGTGGTATCTTATTCATCGAATGAAATTTGATCAATGTTCTATACCTGTTCGTGCAGTCAATAGTCATGGTAAAGGTCCTTGCTGTTCTCACTGTGTCCGGGAAGTGTGCCCTCCGCTTCTGTGCGGTCACAGGGACCCACCGCCCAAAACCCGGGGCGACCAGTGAAGGGGGAACCCCGGGGGAGAACGCGGAGGCGGTTTTGCAAGGGAGAGCGCCGGGTGATTGTGAAGGGGGGCGGGGGAGGTTCGGGGCGAGGAAACGCAGGGAAGGGCCTGCACTCGTGACACATGTGGTTCGCGGACCCCAGGGGAAGGGGGTGTCGGATTTGGGAAGCTAGTGGACTGGGCTGGGTTTGTTTCTGACTCGGGCAATCGCTCAAGAGCACACAAAGTCACAGTTGACAAGGAAGCGACTTTGAGCTTTGAGCACAGCTGGAGATTTTTGGGGCTATGAACCGTCTTTCCAATGAGGTTTACAAAGTCTTCCATGTTCTCTCCCCTCGGATTGACGCCGGGGTACCAGCTATTTGAAAGCAAGGCGTTGCTTGACAAATAATGCAGTTGGAACAGGCTTTTGGAGATAAACGAAAATCAGAACACAAATAGTCACCATGAACGTTCGACGGGCAACCGTAGATGATCTTATTAATATGCAGCACGCAAATTTGCTGTGCTTGCCTGAAAATTACCAACTGAAGTACTATATGTACCATGCACTGTCGTGGCCACAGCTGTCCTATGTGGCGGAAGATATGGACGGACAAATCGTTGGTTACGTACTGGCCAAAATGGAAGAGGATGCTAAAGAGGTACCCCATGGACATATTACGTCCCTGGCTGTTCTTCGCAGCCACCGTCGCTTGGGAGTGGCTAATAAGCTCATGAAGCAGGCGTGCCTCGCCATGGTCGAGTGTTTTAATGCAGAGTACGTGTCGCTCCATGTCCGTGTTAGTAATCGGGCTGCTCTGCATCTGTACAAGGACACCCTTGGTTTCTCAGTACAGGACATCGAGGCCAAGTACTACGCCGACGGTGAAAACGCTTATGCCATGCGCATGAACCTAAAGAATGTCGATGAGTATCAGCCTCCAGAGGTCATCCACTCGTACTGAGCTCGACCGACCGATTCCTTTCATTCCATAGCATTGTATCATACAACCATAGCATAAACTTTACACAGAGACTTCAGTTAATTCATGGGCGTACTGACACATCCTTGGTGCCTAAAAGCACAGGGACTACAGCGCCAATCTGAGATGCAGTGGGCTGAGGGGGCACAGAAACGCACAGCAGAGCAAGGGTCAAATATGATCCGCGCTGAGTTCAGTGACCTGGCCCATAAGCTGTTGCTCACGGTCACAGGCCAGCAGATGCGCATCGTCGAAATGCTCGACGAAGTCAACAGCAGAGAGACCACCATCCGCTGCGAGATTGTGGCGCAGTATGACACTATAGTACAGGGTCTGTCAGGTATCGTCTATGTGCTGAAAACCCGCTTCGTTGACCACCGCTGCGCGCTACACGATGACCTGCTCGACATGGTGGGCAAGACCCGCATGGATACGATGAGCAAAATGAAGCATCTCAGCGACGCAAAGACGGACAGTGAAACTGAGCGGATCATTGCACGGATGAAGAGATAACAAAGATCAGTTGTTGCCAATTGTCTATGGAACGACACGTAACGATAAGTTGTGCTTTATGAATATGCCAATTAAATGTGTTTTGTAGTTTTAAGATGCCCGTTAAAATGTAATGGACGTGATTGGCTCTTACCATGCTCAAAGCCACGGGCGATCAACTACCAACGACCCCCCAAGATGACTCCGACGAGGATGGTGAAAACCTATACATGATGTAACTATTATGTACTTCACAGCCCGGTTACCCAAGTCTCAGAAAGAAAGTTACTTCAACAACCATGATTCTTGCCATGCAATGCTGCTTCTGCTCCTCTTTCTTCCCAATAGAAACTCAGAATGAACCGACCAATAAAGCATTCTTTGTGTTTTACATGCGTAAGTATGAAAATTTGTGATCAAGTAAACAGACCAATTTACTTGTCGCTGAAGACGCTCTTCAGGAAGCCGTCCTTTTCAGCCAGGCGGTTCAGAGAGTCATCAGCCTCACCCATGGCACGCACGAATCCGGACAGGGCATAAGTGGTGTACTTGCCAGTGTACAGACCGGTCTGGGGATCGACGTGTCCGACGTTGATCTGCACGGCAGCGTGGTCCTTGGCACCAATCAGAGAGTTGGTGGCAGAGCACTTGCGAGGAATGTACTCGGTCTTGGAGACTGTGAAATCTTCTTCCATGGTTGCGAATGATATTATTTCCCGACTGTAAAAAATGATATCTGCTGAATTGTACCCTTGGCACTCACCTTAGAACTGTTATACCTCAAGTAGCTCGAGTACAAGATTATAGTTTAGTTTATAACCAATGATAAGCAATGGTAATATCATACCATGTAATTATCCCAGTACTGCTGGTGGAGCAGTCAATGCCAGAGTAATGGACCAACCTAGACCCTTTTGCGACCGCTCGATTCAAGCACCGATGACCTCGTTGCCTGCTATACAAATGACGGGTGCCAACCACCCAATGCCGATGGACCACCTAACCCGGCCCAATACCCAGTTCACACAGCGCTGGGCCTTCCCCGAACCGGTTCATTATGTACGGACCAGGTACCAGTCTGTTGTTTAAGTATAGGGCACTAAATCGGCCCATTCTTAGTATTGAATATATGGAAACAGAATTTGCGTACATCTTCCCAGAATTTCAAATTAAAAATCAACGCAAAAAGTACCGAAAGTTTTCGTCCGAAAACTTTGTGTGTTTTTCACCGCCTTCCCTCCCCCTCCCAGCGGGCCCATCGGTTTTGTGTGTGTTTTTATACTTTCTTGGCGCCTATTTTGATATACTTTTATTTTGCATCTCTAAACTCTCGTATCGGGCAGTACATTCCCTACAGAACCCCTACGAGGCATACCTGCTCCGCCCAGTACATTCACTATACCACACGCGCACTGTGAGAAAAACCCGGAAAGCGGATAGTCGGTTCTATTACTATGAATGTGCTGCGGGCATCGCAAAAGCGGCTCCCCCCCCCTTGCCCTCTCGCTGTGTCCGTGATCCCCGCTTCCCCTCCTTCTGGCACCTGGCGACAGTTGGAGATCCCGGGCCGGCAGTAGTGGTGTGTAGATTTTAGGGAACGATGACAGAGAGAGTATGTGTGAGTGAGTGAGTGAGTGAGTGAGTGAGTGAGTGAATGAGAAGAGCCGCCGTGGCTAAGAAAAACCACGGACATCCGAAACAATGCTAACATGACGACGGAATCTCGTCACATCACAAGCCACTGCCTGTCGGACACGGTGGCGAGAAACTTGCGATGGCGGGGCAGGTAAGACAGATGTAACACTCTGAAACCAGAAGCACAAAAAACAAACGCCATCATTCTGCAAGATCTTTGTGTGCCATCGTCCCAACGCTGCGTGAGTTGTCAAGCGCACATCCACCCAATCCAAACTCCAACCCTCTCTCTCTCTCTCCAAAACAAAAAAAAGAAAATTGAACGAAAGAGAGGGAAGGCAGGGGGGGACCTGAGAACGGAAGGGAGGGCAGAGAGGGAGGGAGGAGAAGAGGAGGAAGAGCCGCTTTTCTTAACTTCCGCATTCCGCAGGGTCTGGTGGGCTGGCAGGGGCGATAGCCCCGGGTGGGTTTCTACCCGAAGAAAAGATTGTCGCTCAAAAGTTCCTTTACAAAACTCTCCTTTTTCTTTGTTTATGCCCCTCCGCCCGGCGGGGGAGGGAGGGGGAGGGGGAGGACCGAGCTGCGAGTTTTCATTTCTTGTCTGTCCTTTGCTTTTTTTGGCACGGAGGTCCGAAGGGGGGAGGGAGGCGGTGGGGTGGGTCTCCGTGGGACACCCCCCCCCGGGGAGCCGTCTCTCCGTTTTCCTTGTGCCGGAGACGAGAAAGAGAGAGAGAGAGAGAGAGAGAGAGAGAGAGAGAGAGAGAGAGAGAGAGAGAGAGAGAGAGCAGGGGCTTGGGTGGGATTTGCGCGGAGGACTTCCTTTTGGGTCCCGTTCGTTCGTCAGCGGGCGTATACGAATCGCAAGGGTCAGTGTCAGAGAGTGTGAGTGCGTTTTAGGGCGTTGTTTTGTGGCTGCGCAGGGTGTGCTTTGTTTGTTTTCTCATACTGGCTATGTCTGTGTGGGATGAATGCCGGGATTTGATTATTTGGTCTGTAGAGATCAGCGGACATGGTGTACTGCGAGGTATTTGGGAACAACTGGAATGTAACCCTGTTACAGATGTCCTTGGCTGAATACCCAAAGTCGGGACTGTAAGGGAAAGAGAGACTATTAGCACGGAACTAGCCGACCATCAGTCCGATACGAAGACCTATTAACATACACACACACACATACACACACACACACACAAACAGAAAACGTTGATCAATTTGAACAGTTTGAATATAATTCTCAACTATGGAGTTTGAACTGAAGGGCGTGGCTACTGAACAGCCAAAGGATTTTGTCACCCCGAGTGCTCTGCAGGGCAATCTCGATCAGGTGCAAACCCGCCACGGCGTCATGCATGTCCGTGTGGAGGGAGAGAAGGGTAGGCCTGTCATGGTCACCCTGCCGGAACAGGGTGTAAGTAACGCCTTATGCTTTGGCACCCTTATGAACTTTCCTCCCATGCGCACTGTCATGAGTCACATGCAGTGCTACCACCTGGACTTTCCGGGCTTCAGCCACGAATCGGGACCGTGGCCCCGTTCTGCCCCCTATCCTTCCATGGAACAGTTTGCGGAGATGGTCGCCGATGTGCTGGATCACTATGACTTGCGCTTCGTCTACTGCTACGGTATTGGTGCTGGTGCAAACATTTTCGTTCGATTGGCGACCGTGCAGCCTAGCCGAATCAGCGGTTTGTTGCTCCAGGGCTTCCTAGCCAACGCAGAGACCTACTTTGCACGCGCCTGGAATTACGCAACAGGCGTCCAGGCCTTTGATACCGATTCCACCCACGCCAGTTTCCGTCTGGCAGAGGTCTTTGTTGAACAATACTTTAGTCGGGCGAGCTTGGAGGCTAAGGTTGACATGATCGACGCATATCGCAGTGAATTATCGATCGCCGCAGATCACGGTGTGCTGCAGCGGATGTACCAGACCTGGCAGGCGCGGGACGACATCAGCGCCAGGGTTGAGCACCTCAAGTGTCGTACGATCCTCATCATTGGTAAAGAATCACTCAACCAGCGAGAATATCACGCAGCCAACAAACTGTTCACTCCCAGTATTACCACGACGTACCGCGTTAGTGATGGCGCAGACATGATCCAAGAGGAGAATCCGGCGTCCGTGTTTGAGGGCATTCGCTTGTTCCTAGTAGGTGGTGACTTCCCGGCGGGCATGAAGCGGGAGTTGATGAACCTAGCGGGTGAGGTTTACAACTACATGAACGATGTGTCTGAGCCTCCTGAATACGCACAGGCATACTAAATACCTCGGTCGGCAGTAAGCAATCCTTTCTCAGGCCAACAAGACGTCTGGTTTACTGGATCTAGTTCGAAGGAAATGCAGCAAGCCCATTGGAGCATGGGAACATAGGGTGCAAGATGGCAGCTGTGAATAAAATAAACAAAACTCGATAACCACAATAGAAGAAGTTCGTCTGGCAGGATTTCTTTAATAATCTCAAATCGTCTCTACGTGACTATGTCCACGAATTTGGTGTCGTGGATCATCTGTCGGGAGGCAATGTAGCGGTGTGCAACCTCTTCACTATCCGGAATGCGGCTCGCAACATTGGTCACGTAGGACATCAGTCCCCACTGTCCGTGATCTTCCTCGGGCGCCTCGGGCGCTGACAAGGACAATCGCGGTTGCCCTGTCCCGGAAGATGCGTCAGGTGATGAAGGCTGACTCCCTGAGCGCCTGTTGCTGCCGTCTATATCGGCACTGTCCTTGTCCTTAGTCCTGATCTTTTTCTTATTCGCTTTTGCCTCAGCTGCCTTGCGTCGCTCGTCTCTGTGAGTGTACATGTAGCTTGATGCCAGCACAGTTGCCATGAAGATGATCTGTCCCGGCTGGAATAAAGCCAAGAGTACGGTCAGCACAAGTGTCAGTGCGGCCAACTGCAGCAGAACCAGCAGCGAAATGCAGCTGTCAGTCCAATCAAATAGTGCCGTGATCTTTTCCAGCGTGGTGGCCAATTGTCCGAGCGCAGTCTGGATCAGGTATAGTTTGTAGCGAATGTTGAACATCCGCTCGATTGGATTGTTTGGATTGTCCGGATCGTCCTCAACCTCGTCATTCCAGATGCGAACGTTGGGAAACCGACGCTGTTGAAACCCAGCCACGTTCGCAAGACAGAGGATGGCGTAAAGAATCAAGGGCACCTCCCACATGTTACCAAACAGACACAGTCGGCTCAGGACCGAGAAGGCACATAAAGACAGTAGGGGGTTATGCCATTCGAGAATATACTCTGCCTCCATTACCCACCGCGGTTTCTTCATTGCTGCCTTGACGCGTGCCATATTGCGACGGAATCTTTCGCCCTCAAATTCGGTAATCGGTGCTGCTTTTTCCGACTCCGAAAGTGGTGCCTTTGCATAAAGGAGGAATGGCGGCAGTGAGCTGAGCAGTTCGAGTCGGTACCAGATCTTCAGGTAACCCATAGTCCTGTTCGGACGAGGCATGCCAGACTCGTCGATCTCATCAATTGCGGACTTATATTTTCTTTGTCCAAAGCCGTTCGACTTGGCCGGTGGGTAGAGTTCAAACCAAGCTTCCTGTTCCGAGGAAGCAGTGAATGCTGTGTAGAGGAGCGTCAGCGGAATTTGTACGATGCCAATGAGCTCGTCGTTCAACCCCATGCGACGATTATGGTAAACAAGGATCCGAACATTTGAAGTAACATCCATGATCGGAAACTCTGAGCCGCCTTCCTCTCGTCCCAACCAGACTGGTGAACTGGTCTCCTGCTTCGTTGACGTGCGGAACTGATTGCCCTCAAAATTTACCACAGCGTACGGATTGCAGGAAGACCCATACTTGTACACACCGAGTGAGTTCTGGAAACTACGCAACCCCCGTGCTTCCGAAACCATAAGACTTAATGTTCCCACTGGTCGCGGGCTATTCTCGTTCGGGGCGCCTCCGGGCGACGCAGGCGCCTGCCGGTTGAGGTTGCTGTCCATTCCCGACATCACGCTTTATTGGTTTTGTGTTAGAGTGCCCGAAGGTCCATGGCTTTACTGCTATGTCTGCGTTGTAATTCACGAGTAAAGACAAAATCATTGACCAATTGGAATGTGATTATTGTATAATAGATTTAGCCACAGAAGTCTCGAAAATACCATCAAGTGCCCATTGCATTCCACTGCGTTTGGACCCTTGAGAGTAGGGTCCTAAGACTCCCTTCACCCATTACATCCAGCGTTTACTATGGAGATGAGCCGGCCTGCTCGACCAGAGGTACGTATTTCATTCCCTCCCCCCCCCTCCCTTTGGTTACATTGCCATTGGCAAGAAAGACTTGATCGAAGCATTGGACACTTTTGTTTTTCTACTTCTCCACAGCATTCTCGGCCTCAGATCTCTCGGTCGAGAAAATATCCGGCCCGTCGACAATCGCCTTGGGGCTCTCCGGTCGGGTTGGGTCTGCGGGACCTTCAGGCATATCCCTTTCCAGGCTCGACAGCGGAGGTGATGGATGAATGGGCAGGACCGTCGTTTCCTCCGGATTTCGGTCTGTGGGCGCTGCTTGAGCACCAGCTTCGCTCTCCGGAGCAAGAGCAGGGCCTGTTGGGTGCTTGTTGACCCGTGCAGGGGAATGGAGATGAGGATGGGTTGGGGACGACACAGGTATGGCTGCGTATACTTCATCCAGGCGCTTCTTCTCCTCTTTCTTCTCCTTAAACTCTGTTCTGAGGTCCTTCAATGTCTTCAACTGATCAGTGATCGTCTTATGTTTCTCTGGGCCACAGAAATCCTCCAATCGATTCTGCAGGTCGATGTGGTCAACGACCAATTGCATGTTCCAATGAGCCATGGCTTCGACGGTGATGCTACGATACCGGCCTATATTGCTCGGAGTTAGTTTCCCATTATACTGGCGACATCATCGTCATGTTACTCAATACTTGCCTTCATTTTCCATCATTTGCTTCTGCAGAGTCTCTGCCTGTTGTCGCAGAAGCTCCATCTGCCTGCGCAGATCCTCATACTTGGCCAAGAAGGCGGACGCCGTCCCTACTTCATCGATCTCCTACACGCACAAAACGTCAGCATTCTGAGCATACATCCGTACTTCTCGTTCCCGGTTTGCGGTACTTACCCTACCGTGGCCTTTGATCGTACAGTCTTCAACTACGGGTTCTGCATTTACATCCATCATCATCATGTACTTCTATTTCTTGCAGAGTGGACCTTACATTATCTGTAACAACCATTTCATCTATCTGCCCTGAGAGATCCTCTGCCTTTTAAGCACCAACAGCGTCAAGGGTTCCTTATGCGAAGCCCGGTCACAGTACTTGAGACTCTCTGCCACTGCGGATGAGACCGCCGCACCAGAAAAGAGAACCCCATCCGCTAAGAGCAAATCCTTCGCGCGCATCTCCCTTGCCCCTATGCTTCCAACGAGAGACCCGCCCTCATACCCGAAGTACTACACTCTGTCACGACCAATCACCAGCCCTACTCAACCCCACGGGAAGAGTGGAGAGGGAATTTGACGAAGACGGTGGGTCCCGTCGATGCCCAGGCGACCGTGACACACTGAGAAAGTCCCCCTTCTCCCCTCCGCACCCCGACCCGGGCACCCCGGGACCCCCCGGCCGGGGGTTTAATGCGAGAGTGAAGCACACGAGCGGTGGTGAGTTCCCCATTGAAACCCAATGGAAATTGAAAATTGACGGGGACCACTGTAAGCACGACTCATCTGGCCGTGTTGCCCCTTCTGACCGTCTCGGTTCTTTTCGCGCTCTGGGAAAGTTTTAAGCTCGACTTTCTGGGAACGCCTTCCCAAAAACTTGTTCAAGCTCTCTCTCTCTGCGGGGCCCCAACCCCGCTCGTTTGCTCAGTTATACCCAGCGATCGTACACAAACACCCAAAGAAAGTTGAATAAAAAAAAATATACGTGAAAATAGACCCCCAATCTCTCTCACTCCCGAAGAAAGAGCCCTTGCGTTTGTGCCGCAAGGGGCTCTCTGTGTCTTTGATACGTTCTTGTCCTTTTGGCCTCTCATGACTCCCGGGCTGGTCGAGAAAATACGCGGTTGGCATCGGCTGGGCCGACTAAATTGACCTAACGACCGTGTGCATTCCGAGCGCGCGGGACCAACTGACACTGGGGGAAAAAAGTTGAGAGGGCGAACACCGCCCCCCCCCCCTCCCCCCGGGGGGAAGCCCGGGGGAGGTGGGTTGACTCACAATTGGCCAAGAGTTTTTGGCTGCGACTGCCACCCCTTCCCCCAAGAAGGCGAGCAGGGAAGCCCGCACGGTTGGGGGAGCTCGGCACTGTGGAAGTGCGCACCGGGCCCCCTTCTTCCACGAGACGTTCGCGAACTGGCCAAGGCGGGTTTCGGACCGAAGCACAGTGAACATTCTGTAGGGGGAGATAAGTGAGTTGATTGCTAAAGCGTAAACTCTGTGTGTGTGTGTGTGTGTGTGTGTGTGTTTGGACGCTGTCGAAGTATCTTCGGATGATTGGTACTCACTGGATGAGTCTTGGTAAGTGCGTTTTTGAAACAAACGTGGGTAATGGGGTACAAGAATGAAGAGACGTCGAAAGTACACATATGCATCGGCCTTTCGAATATAGCTAAAGCCAAACTGTACCTAGCGTGTTCAAACCTTGTATGCTCAGTATGGCATAGATGCAACCAGGATCCCACGTTTAGCATAGAATCTAAGTAGAAGGTCGAGTACCTTCCGGTACAACACAAAAGCAAGGCATACTGGCACGCCTTGCTCCGATCGCGCAGGCGCGCTCACGGTCGCTGACCATCACTGGCATGCCAGTTTTCCGACGCCACTGCAGCCGCAACAGAGGATCCAAGACACACACAGTAGTAGCGCAGTCGGAGACCTCAACCCAGGGCGCCAACCAGTCATATCTAATGACCAAATTTACGACATATCAAGGGAAGGTCTTCCAGTATGTCAAGGAGTACGGGCCCACAGGCCTAGTCTTCCATGGCACGATCTTCGCTTCCACTTTCACATGTTTTTACTATCTCTCCAAGCACGGAATTGACGTGAAGGCCCGACTCACGGAAGTGCTGGACAGGATTAAAATGGCCTACGTAGTAGAAGATCTGCACGAAGACATGGGAACTGCAGTTGTGGCCTACGGAGCAACTATTGCCACGGGTCCGCTGAGGACGGCACTCACCTTGTCAATGACTCCCATGCTCGTGCGCATTCGGAGGCGCTTGAAGTTCTAATATTTTACACTATAGACATCTTTGAAGCATCATGAAAGACCGATATTCATCTTTGTCCGTTTCTCATCACTTTGGTTTTCCTCGGGACTCGGTTCCTGGATCTCCGTCTGCATAGGTCCCACTCTTCCTCCCCACTCCGCCCTCCCCCGGGGGGGGGGGGCCAGGGTCCTAAGTGAGGTCCGCGAAAGGACTCGCGGTGTTTTGGCTTCTTTATTCTTAATGTCTGTTGATTGGCTTGGTAGATAACGGTCTTCTCTGAGCTTTGTAAAGTTAACATTAGGGTTCTTCTGTGTAAAATGTATAAAGTGAGTGAAACGAAGTGACTGAGAATCTCAGTCTAAGAGCACACACCAATCGTGTTTGTTGAGAAAGGGAGGACAAGTGTTGAGCAAAAACCTTCAGGCATCTAGCCAAAGGTGGATAGCTATGTAATTCTGGTTCCAAGAGAACGTGACATATAGTAGTAAGCACGAAATCTGGCTTCCCAAAGCATTAGAAAATGCCAAAACGTAAGGGTAGAAGGGGAAGGCCCGCTAAAGCATCCGCAGCCGCCAAGCTAGAAGTGCCCGCTCCGGTGGCAGCACTGCCCACCCGGCGCAGTGCGCGGGCACAGAAACGAGCTCTGGAAGAGATCTACGATGAACCTATTGAGGACAATGAGGTAGAAGATGTAGTAGACGACGATAACGTGGAAGAATTGGAGGACGACTTTGAAGAAGACGGAGACGACGAGGACCAGGACGGCGGAGACGACACAGTCGGCAAGGACGGTAAAAAGGTCATCAACGCCAAGAAGGAGGAGGCACTGCGTCGTGAACGCATGCTTCGAGCCAAACAAACAGAGGAGAGCAAGGCCTTGACAGTAGCCAAACTGCTTAAGAAGGGCACTTCAGAACGACTGAAGAAGCAGGAAGATGCAATGGCCAAAGCAGGTATGCAGGATGAGAAAGCACGCCTGGACAAGATCCGTATCTGTTACAACTACGACGGGATCACTGTGACATTTCCGAAGCAACAGAGACCGGAAATCACCACGGAACAACAATGAGAATACATTGAATTGCAACAAACTCGTATACTCTGCACGTGCCATCTTCTGTTCTGAAAGTGACATGGAGCCACAATAGAGACGATGCCAACTAAATTAGTGGCCATGTAGTCTTCTCAAAGTGACGATCTGCGCGAAAGCGCACAGGAACCGCTCACCTTCAATCGGGCGGTCCAAGCGAGACAAACTGCGCTGTTGCCATCCGCGGCGAGGAAAGCCCCCTTCAACGGGAGTCTATTTTGTGCCATGCAAATCCCGCCGTGCCTTTCGTCTTTTGTGTGTGTTGTCTTTGTGTCCAAAAAGCCACTTTCGAAAAAAGTGAGCGAACCGAAGAGGAGTTGATTTCAACTCTGATGCGCATCGGGGTAGGCCGGAGCAACACGCCTGGTATCGGAAATACCAGTCAGCAACAGTAATCACACGTTTGGTTGGGACAGGATAGACTGGCGGGTGCGGACGGTAGATCACCGGGTCTCTTGTTCGAAACATTCTCCAATGCGTGTGATTATTCTGTTGTGTAGATGAGTGTTACAGGAACTGGTAGTTATTAGAGCTTTCCTGCTGGACAGACTATCTTCTGTGCGTCGAAATAAGTATAGTAATAGATCCTGGGAGTTTGTTTACCACAGATTTCATTAGACAATGACTCGCGCCGCCTCCCTCGCCTCAAAGATCGTAGCCATCGGTCGCAACTACGCAGCACACGCGAAGGAGCTTGGCAACACGGTGCCCAAGGAACCAATTATCTTCTTGAAACCTAGCAGCAGTTTCCTGTTCAAGTCGGAAGGCAAGATCCAGTTGCCCCCGAAGTCAACCGAAGTCCACCACGAAGCCGAACTCGCTGTAGTCATCAGCAAGACCTGCAGCAAGCTCACTGACAAGAGCAAGGCACTGGATTACGTCAAGGGCTACACCATCGCTCTGGACATCACTGAACGCCAGCTGCAGAACGAAGCTCGCAAGGGAGGAGAACCGTGGACGTTGGCGAAAGGCTACGATACGTTCTGTCCGATCGGAGATCTTATTGCCAAGGACCAGGTCCAGACCGTGATTGATAGTGCCGGGGGGCTGAGGGTCTGGTGTAAAGTCAACGGGAAGATAACCCAGGACGGCACGACCAAGGACATGGTCTACGACGTGCCAGCTCTGATTCAATACGTAAGCCACGTTATGACCTTGTATGAAGGCGATATTATCCTGACTGGAACCCCTGAAGGCGTCGGACCAATTCGTGCTGGCGACAAGATCAGCGCAGGAATTGCGGATATTGAGGAGATTGAGTTTGATGTCGAGTAAACTTTCAGAGACACGTACAAACACTTAGAAAAGGTGTACCTGTGGTCTATGCAAGGCTCAACAACTAGCGAGTGCATTAGAAAACTTGTCAATGATGAATTCATCACCAAAGAAGTTGGTACAATTGCCTCCAAGGTTGAGTCGATGGTACCACGAAGTATGTGGCAGATCCTGGTATGAAATTGCGGACAGTGACGTAAACCAGCTGGAGCAGCCATCGCGTCGGCTACAAAGATCAGCCGCAACAGCGTCCCATTTCCAGCGCAGAAGTTCTGACGAAGACGAAGACGATCATGCCGCTGATGTGGACAATGTTGTCCGCTATGACCGCTGTTATTGTCCTTTGTGCGGTGATATACTGGACGATACCAACGACTGCACTTCGGAACCGAATCCATTCCGAAACCCAATCGGCGAAGGAAGCTCCTTGCTGCTGTGCGCTACGAATGGTAAGCCACAGGATCTGACCCCAACCTCCGGTCTGCTGCACATTGGCATCACCGATGGTGCAGGGGCACACTGCTGGAGCTACGATGCAAAGGGTATCGCCGCGGACAGCATCACAGAGCCCAACTCGCGCTGGCAGCAATCGGTGGTGATGCCGCTGGTATTCCTCCGGGATGACATTGGTGCATTCATCAATCGACGGGACATCCACGACAAGCTCTTCGCAAGGTTCGCACCAAAGCCTGTCTATGACGAGCATCGGTGGAATTGCCTGGATTTCGTTGCTGAGTGCCTTGGGCAGGTGGGCTATGAGAGCCGGGAGGAGTACGACCGATCCGCCGTGGTCGAATTGATTGCTGGCGAGGTAAACGGTGCTCTGCAGTATGTTCAAACATGCCGGGATCTGTTGGTCAATGGAGCCCCGTTTGTGGAGTCCTGGGAAGGATCTTGCGATCCCTTGGGTGCATACGCAGAGTGGTTTTCGGAGAAGTGAGATACCTGTAAATGATTTGGATTCAATACACGTCACTAGAATGTTTCTTATAGTTTACGTATTCGAAGACTCACAAGTTATAGTTATTCTAACAACAACTATCTGATTTCATTAATACACAAGTAAGACGGGGGTATTCTGAGCACTTTAGGGAGTGCAACGGTGCAGGAAGCGTGGGTACATGCAGACGTCGCGAATGTGGTGTCGTCCACACAACCAGGTCAACACACGCTCCAAACCTAATCCATAGCCACCGTGAGGGCTCGATCCAAACTTGCGCTGATCGGTGTACCAGTAGTACGGTGTAGGATCAATGTCCTCGCGCTTGTAGCCTTCCATGAGCATGTCATAGTCGAACATACGCATAGATCCACCGACAATTTCACCGACGGTTGGGATCAATACATCAACTGACTCGGTCAGGCGGGGGTCCTCCTTGTCAATCTCCATGTAGAATGATTTGATCTCCTTCGGGAAGCGGTTCAGCAGGATAGGCTCTCCGATAGTATCGGTCATGTGACGTTCCGGGGCCTCGGGAATGTCCTCTCCGAACTCGTAGAAAGTACTATCCTCCTTCTTGTAGCCGTTCTCACGGAGCCATTCGATGGCCTCTGTGTAGCGCATCCGGCGGAAGGGCTTCTGTGGCGGCTTGAAGTCCGGGTTGAGCTCCTTGATGTAGGTGGCAGCAGGCTCCATCTTCATCACGCGGTCGACTGTGTCGGTCAACAGGTGTTCCAAACGGTCCATCAGCTCTTCAAAGGTAATAAATGGGCACTCGGCCTCAATGTGTGTGTACTCAGCCAGATGGCGACGTGTACGGCTCTGTTCAGCACGGTAGCTCTGCGCCACGCAGAAGACATCACCGAGAGAAGGAATTACGGTCTCTAGGTAGAGCTGGGAACTCTGCGTGAGATAAGCCTCCTCTCCGAAGAAATCAAACTTGAAGAGTGTGCCTCCACCCTCGCATTGGGTTTGGACCAAAGTTGGGGGCGTGACTTCGACATACGATTCCGCCTGGAAGTGGTCACGGACGGCCTTCATTAAGCTGTCGCGCACCATCAAAATCTTGGTGGTGGTCTCGCCACGAATGACCAAGTGGCGTTGGTCCAGCATGACATCGACGTGAGAGTGCTCGTTCACGACACCCTCAGCACCGCCAGGGGGTGCGTTGGCAATAATCTCCCAGTAATCAGCAATCAGCTCGTGGCCACCCGGTGCAGACTTGCCTTCAGGCACCTGCTTGATGGTACCACGCACCATTACAGTGGCCTCAGTCTGTACAATAAACGCATCGTAGCACTTAGCCAGGTTGTCGTTCAGCACGGTCTGCAGGTAGCCGGTGCCATCACGCAGCACCAGGAAGAGCAGGTTTTTGCCCTGACGACGCATACGGTGGATCCAAGCACGGACCTCGACGCGCTTCCCGCGGTGACCCTCCAATGTCCTGATCTTCACGAAAGGAGCTTTGGGTAAGGAAGCGTCCTCGACCTTCTCGATCTTTTTGGCCTCCTCTAGCATGGCAGCCTCATTGGCAGCATCCTCCTGCTCCTTCTTTGCAGCCTTCTCCCGCTTTTTAAGTTCAGATTTGTAGAACTTGTCCGCCTTCTTCAGCGCCGACTTAGCAGCAGGCACCCACTTGTCGCCTCCCTCTTCCTTGTTCTCAACTAGGAAGGTGGGCATGGTCTCGGCACCGTGGAAACGCAGCATGGCACCCGAGATCGTCGCAAATGGCTTTGTCTCGGTACCGTCGGCCGTGTCATCGTTGCCACCGTCGGACACATAGCATTCCTTAAGTGTAAGCTTCTCCATCCTTCTTTCTTGTCTTTCTCGCCCTCCCGGATTAAGGATACTTTTGCTGACGTGACCTTGATTCGAAAGGTCGTATTGTCAGCATAGACGTAGTGCTTCACACCATTTTTCACCTGGCGAAACATCATTGTCACATCCACAAATAGCTTCTCCTCTTTTCTTCCATCTAGGTCCCCAAATCTGGGCACCATCGGACAACCATCGGTCGTGACATCGACTTCGGTGGTCGTCTTGCAGATTGTTTCCCAGAGTGTCTGACCTCTGCCGCTTCCATGGGGGCCGGCGGGCATCGCGTGCTTCGCCTCCGGGGCAGGGGAGAGCGAGCACACAGCGCAAGGAGAGCAGAAGCCCCACCGCCCGGCCAAAACGCCCTGGCCCCGGCCCCCCCCCCCCGGTTCTTCGGCTGGAATTTGGTGCCTGGCTTTTGCCCCGGATTCACATGGGCCGCAGAAAAACTAACAGGCGAGAGAGACAGAGACAGAGAGACCCCCCAGTCTTGGCCCCCTTTTTCTTGCTTTACGCAGCCTTCGATCCTGGCGCCGAAAAACAAAGAAAACAAAAAAAAAAAGAAAAGAAAAGAAGGCAAGGAGAAAAAGGGAAAAACACGAGGGAACGACCGGCCTCTCTAGCGGGAAGGCACGGGAGGCGGAGGGGCCCCGGGAAGGGAAGGGCGGCGCCACAGAGAGAGAGAGAGAGAGAGGGGCCAGAGAGCGAGCGGAGGGAGGGAGCCACTGCCGTCTGGACTGTTGGGAGTTGTCGATGGACCGATTGAGATGAATCGAGGCCCTCGCAAGACGGCACAGCTTTTCGTGTCGAGCTGTATGGACGAGAGCAAAGACTGTGTAAAGGTGTTTAGGTAACCGATAACAATTATTGATCGAAGGAAACCGTGACCCTTGCCTACGGTATGTGTATGTGAAAGACTCTCGCCGTAAAGTGATCAGGTTCGAATAGCACACATAACAACGAACTGTGATGAGAAATCATACGACCAGAAAGTCAAGGAATCACTGAGATATAGGATTGCTGTGTAGTGGGGAGGAAGCAAATACCAAGAGACGACCATGGGTGTACCAAGGCTCTTCCGTTGGCTCGTGGAGCGCTATCCCATGATCTTGCGGGATGCAAACCAGATCCCAAGTCCAGCATTTGATTGCCTCTACCTGGACTTCAATGGTGTGGTCCATAATTGTGCATATGAGAGTGATGCAGAGGGGAACACAGTCGCTCGCAGTGAAGAGGAAGTTATGCAGGCCGTGTTTGCCTACATTGAACTGCTCTTCACAATCGCTCGGCCCACGCAGTTGCTCTACATTGCTGTCGATGGCGTCGCACCGCGGGCGAAAATGAACCAACAGCGCCAGCGCCGTTTCCGTACCGCCCGCGTAGCGCAAGAATTTGAAGAGGAAATGAAGAAGGAAAAAGAGATGAAAGCGAAGAAACTTGCAGAGGCCAAGGCCAAAGGAGAAGCGGTCGACGAAACTAACGACGTAGATGAAGAGTTAGCTAACGACCCGGACAGTGGCCTCTATCCCTTCGATAGCAACTGCATCACACCGGGTACAGAATTCATGGAACGTCTGGAGGAGTACATTGAGTACTTTGTTCAGCGTAAGGTTGCAGAAGATGCGCGTTGGAAGGGTATCAAGGTCATTTTCTCGGGCCACCGCGTTCCCGGCGAGGGTGAGCACAAGATCATGGATTACATCCGCTTTCAGAAAAGCCAACCGGGCTATAACCCTAATACTAGGCACTGTCTTTACGGGCTGGACGGTGATTTGATCATGCTCGCCTTGGCCACGCATGAACCGCACTTCTGCTTGCTGCGTGAAAAGGTCATTTTCCGGCCACGCAATATTCGGGGTGTCGATGATGAGGTGAAGACCGAGGTGACCTTCCAGCGAGCAGACAATGAGTTTCAGTACGTCTATATTGGACTGCTGAGGGAGTATCTGGCCATGGAATTCGATGCTTTTGGAAGCGACGGTATGCAGAACCTGGAGCGCATCATTGACGATTTTGTGTTCCTATTCTTCCTGGTCGGCAACGATTTCCTGCCGCCGTTACAGCTGTCTTTGGATGGCATGGATATGTCAGTGGCCATGGAGATCTACCGTGGTCTTCGCGCTAAAGGTATGGGCTTTGTGGTAGATGCCAGAGCCAACGTGGTGGACGAGAACGTTTTCCGTGCGTTTCTGGACGAGTTGGTCAAGAATGAAGCTGGCTTTGTCAAGGAAATTAAGCTCAAGTACGCTGCTATTGGCATCAAGACCGAACAGGAGAAGGCTGCGGAAGCGATTGAATCTGCGGAAGTGGACAAGGGGCAGACCAAGGCAGAACCCGCTGCAGATGGCGAGAAGACAGAGAGCGACGACAACAAGAGCAAGCCGTCCACAGATCCGCTTCAGGATATTGCCAATGAGATTAAGGGGGCCTTGAAGATATCTAAGAACAAGGACAGTGACAAGGCGGCTGAGGACGAGAACCCCATGGCTTACAAGGACGACTACCACGAGCTCAAGCTTCAGGGCATGCCTCGTGGCAGCAAGCAGCACGTGCGTATGATCAGTGAGTATCTGCAGGGTCTGCGCTGGATGCTGCACTACTATTACCAGGGCGTGGTGTCTTGGGGCTGGTATTACCCTTTCTTTGCCGCACCGCTGGCGTCCGATCTCATCGATTCGCTGACTGTTGTGAACAAGACAACTTTCGAGCCCGGGGTGCCTCTACTGCCGTTCCAACAGCTGCTTGGTGTCCTGCCCATGCGGAGTGAGAAATTGTTGCCCAAGCAGCTGAGTGCCCTCATGCACGGTGAGCTTGCCCAATTCTACCCTGTCGAGTATCCGATTCAAGTCGACGAAAGTGGCAAGGACTGGAAGGCGGTCGCTGTTATTCCCTTCATTGACGCCAACCGCCTTGTCGCTGCCTACGAGAAGGCCATCGAAGCCCAGGCTCTGAGCGAGAGTGAGGTCCACCGCAACACTCTAACCGGTGCTAAGCTCGTGTCTCACAATGCGGGTCAGCCCAAGGATATCAACAGTCCTTCGCCTAAGGTCTTTCCGTCCAAAACCGGCGTATCAGTCAGTGTCAAATCATACGTCTTGCCCGCCAACCTGCGCAGATTTGACCCTACGGTGCCGTCCGGCTGCCACACGGGCCTCTTCCTGCCGCCTGCAGGCTTCCCGACGCTGCGCCAGCTCAGCTTCAAGTCCGAAGTGCGTAATGTCGGCGTCAAGGTCTTCCCACATGCATCCAAAAACCCTAGTCGTGTGATAATTCTTGAGGACGGGGACCAGCAAGCTCTCGCTGCCGCCCTCGAGCTCACCAAGGGCAATGAGGCGGCTGCCAGGGGTCACTTCGGGCAGATTGTCCGGGACCGTGTCCGAGCCTTGGCCGACGGCCTGCTTGGTCGAACCTGCTACGCCCAGTACCCATACCACGTCGAGGCACTTGTGGATTGCATATACTACGACGGGGGCATGCTTAAGTTGTCCAAGGCCGGAAAGGTTTTGGACCAGCCTCCGGACCGCAAGTGGAACGACCTCAGTCGCGACATTACACGCGATTTTCTGCAAAAGTATGGCATTGATCTTTCCAGTGTCCGAGCGGTGCTGGGCGTGCGCCTTCTCAAGGGCTGCGGCCGCACTGTCCAAGGTGGCCAGAGCCGCGTCTTTGATGAATTCCTGCACCTCTACCCTGTACAGGCGGTGCCCGCGCTGCAGGTGCCTGAGGATCCGCGTTATATTGAACGGCCAGCGCCAGACGTTAAGCAGGCGCTGAGCCCCGGCTCGTTGGCCGTTTCACTGGATACTCGTATCTACGGTAGTCTGGCTCACGTCCGTGAGCAAAGCGCGGACGCTACAACACTTGATGTGGACATCCGGTTCAGCCGTAGCCGCCAGGAGCGGGAAAGCGTAAGTGACTTTGCTAAGGACACAGTCTACCTGCCCTCAGGGGAAATCGCAAGCCGCTGTGGGATCAGCCCTCTCTTTCTGGCCCGTATCACCAGCGCATTCCCTGTCAAGGTCGACGATGATCACGAGGCAGACGTGGGATTAAATCTGAAGTACGCACGGCGCGAACTGGAGATCCCAGGCTACGCTCGCCGTGTGAAGAGCAAGGAACGTCAGGGCAAATTGGTCTGGGAATTCAGCGAGCGCACTATGGAGCTTGTGCGTCGGTATAAACAGACTTTCCCTGACCTGTTTCGCGGTCTGAAGGACAAGATGCAGTCGGACGAGCTCACGTTGAACGATCTTTTTGTGGACGAGGACGAGCACCCGATCGAGAACCCGCTCGAACGTCTGCATGAGGTCCAGCTTTTCCTGCGCGGTCTGGAGACTGTGTCACTGCCATTGCTTCCGTGTGGTAGTTCGGCTATGGACTCTGCGACACTGAACAGCCTTGTCTCTACCACCGCCGGAGAGGACATCGGTGACGGCCATGAGGACGAAGTAGTGATCGAAGTTAGCGGCGTGAAACCAGAGGAACTCTTCGTCCCCTTGGACAGCCCACTAATAACGTTTGACAGTCGGCAGCGATTTACCGTGGGGGATCGCGTAGTATGCTGTGGGCTGGGTAGTGATCTGCCCCTGGGCATCCAAGGCTATGCCATCGCCATCCACAAGGGCATGGTAGAGGTGCTGTGGGATCACACCTTCCTGACCGGTCACACGCTTCAAGGGAGAGTGCCCGCGGGCCGTGGCTCGACAGTAGATGAAGGCCTCCTGCTGAACGTCAGTCGCAAAGAGTTCGCTGTCGACAGTCGGGCGCACATTGACCGTACCAAAGGCGCAGAACACGGCATCTTCGGGGCCGCCGACGCGGCTGGAGGTGCCAGTGGCAAGAAGAAGAAAAAGAATCGCAAAAAGGACTCCGCTCCCAAGGGTAAGAAACCTGTCGGAAACCTGTTCGATCTACTGGGGGATGAGTGAGGAGAGAAACACGAGAAACCAAACTTGTGAACCATGCCAAAAGTATTATTAAACGCTTGAATGGTCTGCTCTTTATGAATTATACTATCGTGAAATTGATGGCTGAAAAAAGGACTCAGTGTGTGTGAGTGTGAAGAAAACAGAACTCAATCCAAGAATTGTGGGAAGGTGGTAGAGTTTCTGATGGGAGTGGCACTTGACACAGCACCCCTACGTGTCCATCGGCTCCTCCTGGCTAGTCGACGACACGTCTTCCGCCGCATTGTTACTCAGACCGTGGCAAAGTGCCAGGCTCCGGGCCCCTTCGACACCGGTAATGTAGGCACCGTGCACGGTGCCAACGTGCGCCTTGGAGCACCACTCTCCGACGAATTTAACGCGGTCCAAGCCAGCTGAATCGCGAAGTGGTCTGTTGATGATGTCGTAGTGGTCGAAGCTAGACCCGGGGCTGAGAGAAGAGTACGACCCGCGGAATAGAGGATCAGAAGCCCATCGTGTGATGTAGTAGCTTACCATATGCACGCTATTCGCTTCCTCGGCGGAAAGACAGAAAGCCTTCTTGATATCCGCATCAAACCGCTCCAGAATCTCTTCGTCGCCCATCTGCTCCATGGCAAGTGCCTCATCACCGCCTACAAAGCCGCACAGTATTGAGTGCCCCGTCATAGGAAACATGTTTACTATCCATGGGCTAATGCCGCCCATGACGCCAAAGGCGAGGCCTTCGCCCTTCTCCGGGACACTACTACAGCTTGCCTCGGAGATGGTGGCAGTGCCGGGGGTCTTAGGGCTGGGGCATGGAGGAGCTCCATCGTTGGGCGCGGGAGAGCCGCAGAAATCAGCGGCGACGGGCCATGACGGAGTCGACGGTGACTGTGGCACCGGATGCCGCCGTGATTGACGTATTGACATTTCATCAATTCGTGGCTGCCAGAACGGCCGATCGTAACGAACAATTATTTTGTCCAATGTGCCGAAGACCGAGTGTCCGAGACACGAAGTGAACTTGGGCGGCAGGGCCGGATCGAAAGTGACGCCGTTGTCGCTCCATGGCTGGCTCAGAGCCGTGACAGGCAGAGCGACTACCACAAAATCCGCAGAGTACGTGCGTCCTGTCGTGTCGGTGACGGTTGCACCGGATGACCCATAGCTCACGGACCTTACCGTCACCCCAAACAGAATCTCAGAGGGCGCTAGGTCGGCGGCAATCACGTCCAATATTTTCGAATACCCCCCGTGGACAAATTGATGGCCTCCTGGGAACGGTGTTTCGTCCCCAGCAACAAAATTCAGCTCCAAGCGATCCAGTTCTTCGGCCTCGTAGAGAACTCTGGTTCTGCAAAACCACTTGATCAGTTCTTTGAAAGCCGGATCTGCGCTCATCATCTTCGGAGGCTGGCTAGATGGGAGTTCCGGTGACGTGGGCTCTGCTGTAATAGTTGCGGTGGATGCTTCTAGCAGTTCATGTTCTTCTTCACGGGCGACAATCTCTTCAATTTTTTGCCGCAGTATCCGACCGTAGCTCATATCGCAGCGTTTTTGCTGTTTGCAGGCTATACCGGTCTCCCAGACCGCCTCCTCGGCCTCTTCAAAGATCTGCTCCGCTCGGGCATACAGTTCATTATTGATCGGTCCGCATGGTGTGTTATCTGCCTTGGCCACAAATAGTGTAACCTCTTCTGGCATTTTGGAAAAGGCTGCTTTTGCCTTGAGCGTGAGATCGGTGGCTGGATTGCCGTGGAGGCCATGGATATAGTTCGCCCCCAATTCCACGTTGATGGGTTCTCGGTTCAATTGATGTTCCAAGTCCAATGCATTGAGATGCGCGCTCACCATCCGGCCACCGATTCGATCCGACGCTTCGAGGACCGTTACTCTGGCTCCAGATTTCTTTAATTCCGCCGCGGCCGCCAGACCGGAGACACCTGCTCCAAGCACCAGCGCATGCTTGGGTATCAAAGGAGAGGCTGTACACTTGAAATTCCGTGTCATGATGGGACAATTGGCCGGAGCACTATGCTTTCGTCGCTATCCCTCTCCTGCTACTGTTGCTATTGATCTCTTTTGGGGCCTTGTACCAGAGCCTTTCTCATACCCGTTTTGTCAATTTGTTTGGTCTGTTGCGATCTTGATAATGGCCAGCTTATGACTGGTGCATGTTCCAAACATCAACGCTATGATATAGCCATACCCTGCATTCGTTCAGCTACCTGAGGCGAGGAATGCGCTTCTCGACCGAGAGGAAGACATTCGAAAGCATGAGAATGGGACGAATAAAGGACACGTAACCCCCAAACGTGAGATCCTCAGTCCCTGACTGGGACTCGGGTGTTTGGACGGTGGCTTCGTACACGAACCACCAGCCGATCTACACACGGAACCCAATCAAGATACCAATCCCCCTCTCTGCCTCGCTCGCCCGCTGTTTTTCTCAGTTGGGTCTATCTCCCCGTGCTTGTGTGTGGCCCCAATCCAGTCTTCGCCACCTTCGCCTCTCTCCCGATTTCTCCTTTTTCTTTCCCCCCCCCCCACTCACCCCACTCCCCTCCCCCGCTCGTCTCATTCCGGTCCCCGGCTTTCCCGCCTTGGCCGTTCCCTCCACACGGCCGCCCGGTAATCAAAACCGTCACAGCTGCCCCGCGGCCGGAGGAGGGGGGAGGGGGAGGTCTCGCCCACCTCTCTCTCTCTCTTGCGTGTGAGATGTGCAACCCCGCCTTCACAACCTTTGCCTAGTCGCCATTTTCTACTAATTGATTATGAACATTAGGAAAATAGGCGGGGACGTGCAGCGGCAAGGTAGGCTGGAAAAAACCGGGGGAGCGAGTGCGACCGAAAAAGGGGGGAGGGGGGTGGTGCATCGTTCCTCATTCCTATGCCGCAACCACCCGGGCTGCTCGACTCCCTGCCGCAGTGTGCTGCAGGAAAAGAGAGGAAGGGGGGGGGGAGCCTGAGTCTTTGTGCTCAAGGCTCCCGTCCTCCACCAGCACTTGAGTCTCCGCGAAACGGAAGCTCTTTGGGGGACGGGCTGGTCATCCAGCCACCCGCCATTTCTATAGGTCGAAGGGGGTGTGTGTTGTTAATTCCATTCATCCATGAGTGGCTCTGGCATCAGACCAGCGCCACACACATACGAAATCTGTGACGAACGGCTGTTGTCTATGGATCCGATCCAGGTCAACAGACCAAACGCGTGCAAAACATCGCGCTGATAGCAGGACGGTTGCTGCTCCCCCGTTTCAGTTGCTCGGTCTAAAGCGCTTGGCATACACATGCTCCCAGCCAACCACTTCCGCCGCTAACGACGTTGTGGCGGATACTGGTCGGACGATACCTAGCACCATCGAGGCCGCCGAGATGGCAAAAACGGCTGTGGTATCGTCAGTGGGGAGTGTTCGTCCCTTCAGCAACAGGCTCCCCCCCCCGCACTGTCGCCGTCGTCACTGCCCCGCTGCAACAGCTAGTGTCGTCCGGCTGTGGCTTGTTGTGGTGTTCTTGCCTGTTGTTTTTTGCACGCGGCACCGTGGCAGCGGAGAAATATCGTTGGGGCTCTGTTTTTTTGCCAACCAGCGCCAGCACGACCATATTGTGCTACGGTGCTTCCGTGCAAGTACAAAGGCTACGGAATGGCAGCGAATTAAAAAACCACGGGGGGACCAGTTGGTGTTAATCACCAATCTTTGGTATCGGATCGCATCAACCACCGCCAACTATGATCAGCTATCAGACAAGAGTTTGTTACTACGACTGTGGAGTGTTAAATGTTCTTGTTGTAAACGTAGGACAGGAGGAGGAATGCAAGAAAGAAAAATCATGCCTCGTACCAGTGGTTGGCGGGCAGATGATGAATGATGCGTTTCCTTGTGTCTTCGTACTGTGCTCTTTTCCGGGCCAGGTAGGCCTACTATTTGATCGGGCGAGAAGTAAATGGTGCAGAGATCTTGATGCCGCAGTGGTAAATGACAACCCTGGATCAAGAACCCTACGGTGGCAAAAACTTCTAGAGCAAGAACTATATGTTCTTAAAGGCGGAGACTTTGCGCACATGCTACCACATGACGAACGGTGACGATGAGTGCGTCAATTAGCACATTATGAATTCAATACATACAGACGGACGGACACGTTTCTCCGCTTGTTGTATGTAATTATGCGCACATAGACTTGGCGGAAAGGTTAAAAACGCTGGCCGCACCAACTCGCCACTCTTGTCGATCCCCTAGGTGTGGCACAGGTTCGCACCGTCGTGTATAATTCTGGTAGCTATGCAGCTTACAATGAAGCATCACACAGCGGAACGCAGTAAGAGCATCATATGGTTGCATGCTTAGATGTGCTCCAGTAATACACAGATTGGTGGACAAGTATCATGTTATATCAACCTCCCCGAAGGCAACCGCCAAGGTCTGGTGCCATCCACCCAAAAGTGTGGAATTCGATCTCTACCGAGACCAAAGTGTGAATTGACTTTCTCTACTGCCGTGAAAAACTCTGCCGGTATTCGACAGGGTGTCTTCAATGGGCCGGGTACATAATCGATTCCTCACCAGGAATGGAATCCAAACACTCAGACCAAACCGAAATCACTCAACGAGAAAGCAAGAGAAACGGCAACAACTTTAAAACTCCTTTGTATTTACACTTTTACCAAGGCCCTTGCCGCGGCGGCAAAGCTGTTGCCGGTGGCCGATCGGGAAGGAGGAATGTTCTCCAAGCACTTAATGAGCACATTCACTGCGACATCCTAAAGATAATACAACCCAGTTCGGCTCCGCACTCCTGTCTTTATCACCACCGCTGCACACAAGCCAGGCAAACACACACACACACAGAGTCGCACGCAGACAGACAAGTTCCCAAATTGGTTTCCCTTCCGGAAAATGTCCCCGGGTGGGGAGGAGAAGCCCCCGGGGCGGGGGGGGGGCAAGGAGGGGAACTAACTCTCTTGCTGGTGGACGGGCGTGTGCCCGTTGGATGGTAGGTTTTTGGTTCCAAGCATAGTAGTGCAACTCACCAAATATTCCTGCGAAATCAAACAGAGAGTAGAAGATATACTTTCGCTTCGCTGGCCCGTCCCTTCCTGCGCCTTGTTGTACCGAAGAACTGGGACAGAAAATGGAGCAACCGCTGGCATTCATAGCCTACGGCTGGAAAACAATCGATATGATGTGCTTTATTAAGATTCCTGGTAAGGTTTCTATAGCGAATGTATTGAAGTCTGATGTTGTTTAAGGGACAATTGTTTCTTTTTTGGGTACCGTCAGTGTGTGCGTGATGGTTTCAAAGGTTTATCTCAACGCGTGGTCACACCCCGCTCCCCTCCTTGTTTTGCCGCAGTGGACCCGTTCCTCTTTTCCGGCCGAAACACCTAAGAAGTATGACTCGACCCAAGTGGAAGTAAGGCCTACCCCGACTGGTGCCGCTGCCTGCGGAGTAGCTCACATTCGCCCGGAGTGCCTGCCCTTGGTGAGGTTCCGGCTCCACTTTTTTTTTTTTTTTTCTG